>CM032381.1:1609043-1652606 GCA_019023105.1 Diglossa brunneiventris
CCCTCTCCTCTCTCAGTCCTGCTCTGAGCTGTGCCTGGCAGCTCCCAGCAGCTCCCTGCACTTGGCCCTTTGCAATAAACCCCAAATTCCTGACCTGGCTCCAGAGATCTCTCATCTCCATCCATCCTGACCGTGCTAACCCCGACACTCCTACACACCAGCACCCTGCTGCTGCTGTTGCTGCTGCTGTTGCTGCTGCTGTTTGGTGATGTTGGAGCTCTGGGGGCAGCTGGGATGGAGCCCATGAGCATCCGAGTGTTTCCAGCCTGTGCCTGCAGCTGGTGCTCGTTCCACAGCACGGAGCTGCTCCCTGTGCTGAGCCTTGGTGCATCCATCCACCACCCAGGGACACACAGGAGTGGGGAATGTCACTGAGGAGGTGACAGAGCAGCCAGGGGACACCGACAGCAAAGAGGGAGAATTCCTGCCAGCCCCACAGCAACCCTGAGCTTTATTCACGGAATCAGTCCTGTTAACATGGCAACCACTTCCACTTTAATTTGCTCAGTCACATTCCAATGCGTCGAGAGCTTGGGAAAATCAGAGAGGCAAAAAAAAAGAAGAAAAATAAATAAAAGGAAAAAAAAAAAAAAAGGAAAAATAGGAAGGACTTGTGCCACAGTCCTGCTCCCTGGCATTCCTGGAGCTTCAGGGTCTCAGGACATCAGTGCCCAGCACGACATGTCCCATGCTAGGGTGGCCACCCTTGGGGTGGAGAGGACGAGAGGCCAGGCAGGGGCCTGTGAACCTTTGGGGATATTCCATTCCCATCCACCGGGAACAAAACGCCCCGTGCCAGAAAAATCAGCAAACCCAAGGGGACAGCAAGAACCTTGTCCCCACCCCGACACCTCCCTCCTTAGCCTTTCTTTTTCTTCTTCTTCTTCTTCTTCTTCTCCTTCTCCTTCTCCCCCTTCTTGGCCTCCTCGGCCGCCTTCTTCTCCTCCTTCAGCACCTTGTACCTCCACTGGGGTGGCTGCAGGAGGTGCTTGTCCTTCACACGTGGCTTCCTCTCCCCCTGGCCGACCCAGAGGCTTTGCTGACCTTGATTTTGGGCACGGGCTCCCCGGGGAAGACGCTGTTCCCCCGGCGCAGCCACCGCGGCAAGAAGCTCAGGAACCGCCTGGGCGGCGGCGGCGGCGGCGGCCGGAACTCGGACACAACCTGGCCATTACAGGAGGATCCCCCCGTGCTGGGCCTTGAGCACGGCTCTGATTCCTCGTCTGGACCCACCACGTGCTGCCCGAGGATCTCCTGCACCGAGAGGCGGCGCTTGCCCACCTCGGGCGGGCTGTCGGGGCACACGGTTTGGCAGGCGGTGGCCACGAAAGGGCTGCCCAGGGACGTGGTCATCCTCACCATGTGGTCCAGCACCCCGTCCTCCTCGGGGTTCCGCGGGATGTTGAAGGTGAAGATGGATCTGATCTTCTCCGAGAGCCTCTCGCTCCTGGATTTGGGGCTCAGGGCCTTGGCCACCAGCTCGGCCAGCGCTGGCCACTCGGGCCGGTAGTGGGCTGTGAACTGCTCGGCGCGCGGGCGCCGCAGGAGGCTCCGGATGCGCACGGTGGTCTCGAAGCGGCCGGTGAAGGTCGCCCATTCCCTGGCTGTCTTCCCCTTGACGGCGTCCACGGCCTGCAGGTCGGCTCCTGGGGACAGCAGAGAGCACACTCAGCATCCCAGAGGAGATGTGATTGGCACATCCAGGGCCCCCGAGATGTGATTGGCACACCCAGGGTCTCTGGGGGATGTGATTGGCACACCCAGGGTCCCCGAGATGTGACTGGCACACCCAGGGCCCCCGAGATGTGATTGGCACACCCAGGATCCCAGAGGAGATGTGATTGGCACACCCAGGGTCCCCGAGATGTGATTGGCACACCCAGTGTCCCAGAGGAGATGTGATCCCATAGGAGATGTGATTGGCACACCCAGGGTCCCAGAGGAGATGTGATTGGCACACCCAGGGTCTCTGGGGGATGTGATTGGCACACCCAGGGTCCCTGAGATGGGATTGGCACACCCAGGGTCCCAGAGGAGATGTGATTGGCACACCCAGGGTCTCTGGGGGATGTGATTGGCACACCCAGGGTCCCTGAGATGGGATTGGCACACCCAGGGTCCCAGAGGAGATGTGATTGGCACACCAAGGATCCCAGAGATGTGATTGGCACACCAAGGATCCCAGAGGAGATGTGACCCCAGAGGAGATGTGGTTAGCACCTCCAGGCTCCCAGAGGATGTGATTGGCACACACAGGGTCTCTGGGGGATGTGATTGGCACACCAAGGGTCCCCGAGATGTGATTGGCACACCCAGGGTCCCTGAGATGGGATTGGCACACCCAGGGTCCCAGAGATGTTATTGGCACACCCAGGGTCCCCAAGATGTGATTGGCACACCCAGGGTCCCTGAGATGTGATTGGCACACCCAGGGTCCCAGAGGATGTGATTGGCACACCCAGGGTCCCAGAACAGATGGGATTGGCACACCCAGGTTCCCAGAGGAGATGTGACCCCAGAGGAGATGTGGTTAGCACCTCCAGGCTCCCAGAGGATTTGTGATTGGCACACCCAGGGTCCCTGAGACGTGATTGGCACACCCAAGGTCCCATAGGAGATGTGATTGGCACACCCAGGGTCTCTGGGGGATGTGATTAACACACCAAGGGTCCCAGAGGAGATGTGACCCCAGAGGAGATGTGACCCCAGAGGAGATGTGGTTAGCACCTCCAGGCTCCCAGAGGATTTGTGATTGCCGCCCCCAGGGTCTCTGGGGACGCTCACCCGCCAGGAGCAGCGCGGTGACGCAGTCCTGCCGCCCCTGCACCGCCGCCTTCATCAGCGCCGTCAGCCCCCGCGGGTCCCTCTGGTCCACCTCGAGGGCAGGGTAGTAATTCAGGAGGTAGTTGACGATGGTGATGTGTCCTTAAGAGCCAGGGAGAAGCTGTGTTAGAGCTCCCACAGTTACCAGGGGCCACGGCTGGACAGAGAATTCAGCAGCTGCATTCTGTGAGGGTGCAGGTGTGGGGGATTGGAGGGGTCAGGATTGAAAGGGTTTGGGTCTGTTTGGGTCCATTTTGGTTTGGGTTTATTTTGGTTTGCATCCATTTTGATTTGGGCTTATTTTAGTTTGGGGCCATTTTGTTTTGCTGCCATTTTGGTTTGGGTCCACTTTGGTTTGGGTTTATTTTGGTTTGTGGCCAGTTTTGGTTTGGGTCCATTTTGGTTTGGGTCCATTTTGGTTTGGGTCTGTTTTGATTTGGGTCCATTTTGGTTTAGGTGCAGTTTGGTTTGGTCTGTTTGGTCTATTTGGGTCTATTTGGGTTATGAGCCATTTTGATTTGGGTTTATTTTGGTTTGGGTCCATTTTGGTTTGGGTTTATTTTGGTTTGGGTCCATTTTGGTTTGGGTCCATTTTGGTTTGGGTGCATTTTAGTTTGGTTCCTTTTGGTTTGGCTCCATTTTGGTTTGGGTCCATTTTGGTTTGGGTTTATTTTGGTTTGGGTCCATTTTGGTTTGGGTTTATTTTGGTTGGGCATGGAGGGAACAGCACTGATGAACCAGCTGCTTTAGTGGAGAACACAGGAAAGACTCAAAAATTGGGAAAAAACCCCAGAAAATTATAAATTCTAGCAAGGATACAATGGGAATAGAGGGTGATCCTCACTTTGGGACCTTTCTCCTTCCACTCCTGGCAAATCAAGGAGGGGAGCCAGGCTGGAGGTTTGGGCTCGGAGCCTTTAGCCAGGTAAATAAATCCCTGTGGCTCCTGGGGCACAAGGGGCAGCTCCAGCCCAGCTCTGCCACCCAACCCAGCACCACTGCAGGAATCTCCATCTTCTCATCATTTTTAAAGCAGAGCTGAACCCCAAATGTAGCTGATATCACACATCCCTCAGGAGCACAGCAGAAAAAAACCCTTTTGGGGTTTTTTGGGGGAAGCACAGGGGGGTCCCATCCCTTCCTGAGGGTGCTGCCTGTGCCAAGGCTGGGCACAGCGCTGACCTGCCTGGGCTGCCATCATGAGGGCCGTGTTGCCATCGTTGTCCTGCTGGTTGATGTTGATGTAGGGACACTTCTGCAGCAGGGGCACGATGTCCACAAAGCCCTTGCAGCAGGCGACCATCAGCGCGTTCTGGAGAGGGGACAGCACTCAGCACCCCGTTCCCACCACGGGGATCCCACGGCCATTCCGAACTGTGCCCCCACCCAAACCAGGCTGGAGCAGGATGGGAGGGCAGACAAGGTTCTGCTCCAAGTATTGGGTCAATCCCAGGAGATCCATCCCTCCCTCCTGTCCCACCTGCTTTAGCCTTCAGGATTTGCTTGCTCCTGGAAAATCCTCATTCTGCTTCACAGTTGGAATCATCCCAGGAGATCCATCCCTCCCTCCTGCCCCACCTGCTCTAGCAGCCCCCAGCCTTCAGGATTTGTCTGCTCCTGGAAAATCCTTGTTCTTCTCCAAGGATTGGATCAATCCCAGAAGATCCATCCCACCTTCCTGCCCCAGCCTTCAGGATTTGCCTGCTCCTGGAAAACCATCGTTCTGCTCCACAATTTGGATTAATCCAGGAGATCCATCCCACCCTCCTGCCCCCCTGCAACCCCCAGCATTCAGGATTTCCCTGCTCCTGGAAAATCCTTGTTTTGCTCCACAGTTTGGATCAGTCCAGGAGATCCATCCCACCCATCCCACCCTCCTGTCCCACCTGCTCTAGCAGCCCCCAGCCTTCAGAATTTGTCTGCTCCTGGAAAATCCTTGTTTTGCTCCATGGTTTGGACCAATCCCAGGAGATTCATCCCACCCAAGCCTCTCCTACCCTCCTTCCCCACCTGCTCTAGCAGCCCCCAGCCTTCAGGATTTTCCCGCTCCTGGAAAATCCTTGTTCTTCTCCAAGGATTGGATCAATCCCAGAAGATCCATCCCACCCTCCTGCCCCACCTGCTCTAGCAGACCCCAGCTTTCAGGATTTCCCTGCTCCTGGAAAATCCTCATTCTGTTCCAAGGTTTGGATCAATCCCAGAAGATCCATCTCACCCTTCTGCCCCACCTGCTCTAGCAGCCCTCTGCCTTCAGGATTTCCCTGCTCCTGGAAAATCCTCATCCTTCTCCACAGTTTGGATCAATCCAGGAGCTCCATCCCATCCAGGCCTCTCCCTCGTGCTCTAGCAGCCCCCGGCCTTCAGGATGTCCCTGAAAACCCCGGTTCAGCCCTGCAGGGTCGCACCCCACCCTCCCCAGGTGCTCACCCTCCCGTTGATGTCCAGCTCCGTGGCCTCGCTCCGGCTCACCCCGCGCTCCAGCCTCTCCCACACCAGCTTGGCATCATTCCTGGCACAGCACTGGTAGAGGCTGAGGAACCCATCCCCACCAGCCTCGGGGGACACCTCGTAGCAGGGGTACACCGAGTCATCGGAGAAGATGCTGCTGCTGTCCGAGGGCTCCGAGGATCCCGAGGATGCCTCTTCGTCCTCTTCCTCCTCCTCCTCATAGTGCAGCTCCGGGTCAGAGGCATCCAGGCTGGCACTGGGAGCTGCAGCAGGTTCTGCTCCACTGCAGGCATCTGTCATCCGGCCCAGCCCTGCCCGGGTGGCCGAGGGGACACTCGGGGCTGTCACTGCCCTGTGCAGGCACAGAGGGGCTGTCACCAGCTGGGATGGCATGGTTTGTCTCACACACCCCGGGTTTCTCCCTGTAGATTCCTTCCCCAGGTGTGTCAGCCACCTCTCCCTCTCCCTCCCTCCCCTCCATTTTGGTTCGGGTTTATTTTGGTTTGAGTCTATTTGGGTTTGGGTCCATTTTGGTTTGGGTCCATTTTGGTTTGGCTCTACTTTGGTTTGGGTCTATTTTGGTTTGGGCTTATTTTGGTTTGGGTTTATTTTGGTTTGGAGACATTTTGGTTTGGGTCTATTTGGGTTTGGAGACATTTTGGGTTGGGCTTATTTTGGTTTGGGTTTATTTTTGTTTGGGTCCATTTTGGTTTGGGTCCATTTTGATTTGGCTCTACTTTGGTTTGGGTCCATTTTGGTTTGGGTCTTTTTGGGTTTGGCTCCATTTTGGTTTGGCTCCATTTTGACAGACAGTCCCTCCCAGCGCTGTCTGTCAGTCCTGGCATTCCAGAAGGGCACTGAGTGATTGGCAGATTCAAAGGATGCCCCCTACCCCCGGGGGGCATTGGGCCATCCAGGTGTCTTTGTCCTTTGTCCCTCCCCTCCTGTCCTGCTTGGTGGCTCCCTGCCCCTTCCCTGCCCCTCTGCCCGGGTTCAAAGGAGCTCAACCACCACGGGGTCAGGGAGTTCTGTGGGAGCTGGTGCTGCATTCAGAGGCCTGTGGGCCAGAATAAAAGCTCTGGATCCAACCCTCCATCAGAACCGACTCCTTTCCTTCACCATCGCCTTAAAGCTTCTCCACAGAGGGAAACCTGAGGAGCAGCCCCTGTTCTGGGGGGAAGCTCCATCCCAGCACCACCAGAGCTCCTGCAGGCCTGGACTTGTCTCCATGGGCCCAGCTGCAGCACCCAGCCAGCCAAAAGTGTCTTGTGGGTTAAACACCACACACCAGCCAGCCCAAAGTGTCTGTGGGGTGAAACACCACACACCAGCCAGCCAAAAGTGTCTGTGGGGTGAAACACCACACACCCAGCCAGCCCAAAGTGTCTGTGGGTGAAACACCACACACCCAGCCAGCCCAAAGTGTCTGTGGGGTGAAACACCACACACCAGCCAGCCAAAAGTGTCTGTGGGGTGAAACACCACACACCCAGCCAGCCAAAAGTGTCTGTGGGGTGAAACACCACACACCCAGCCAGCCCAAAGTGTCTCTGGGGTGAAACCACCACAGTTGCCACCTTTTGGTCAAGCAGGAAGGGCCAGACAAGCCCAGGCAGGTCCCGTCTGGCGATATCGGTAATTATTCCAATAACCAGGATATTTTATGAAAAATCCCTTCACCAGGGTTTTTTTTTCTCCTGAGGAGCTGGGAAGCTTCAGCTTCTCCATGTTTTTCTGCTCTGGAATGTGATCTGGAGAATTGTTTACCCAGCATGTGAATTGTTTTTACTTAGTGGCCAATCCCAGTCCAGCTGTGTCGGACTCTCTGGTCAGTCACAGGTTTTTATTATGATTCTTGTCTGGCCTGCTGATGTCTCCTTCCTCTTTCTTTAGTATAGTTTTAGTATATAATATATAATGTAATGTAATGTAATATAACATAACATAACATAACATAATATAATATAATATAATATTATATTATATTATATAATAAATATAATATTATATTATTATATTATATTATTATTATATTATATTATATTATATTATATTATATTATATTATATTATATTATATTATATTATATTATCTTATATTATATATATAAATAAATAATATTTTATTTCTAATATTTATATATATTATATATTCATATATAGTATACTATAATATAATATTATATGACATATTTTAATAATACATATTATTATATTATATTATATTATATTATATTATATTATATTATATATATTATATTATATTATGTATATAATAAATGTAATATAACTAATATAATAGAATAAATATATATATATGTGATATTATATTGATATGATATGGTATGAATATAATATAATATAATATAATATAATATATATAATATAATATAATATAATCATATAATATAATATAATATAATATATATAATGTAGTGTAATATAATATAGTGTAATATAATGTAGTGTAATATAGTGTAATATAGTGTAATGTAATTAATATAATATAATATAATGTAATATAATGTAATATAATATAATAACATAAAATAATAAATCAGCCTTCTGAAAATCGAGTCGAATTCTCATCTCTCACCTCGTCCTGGGGACCCTCAAACACCACAACAAGGGGGTGTGGGAGCGGGGTGGGCTCGGGGGTCCCTGATCCTGCTGGGGATCCTCGGCACAGCCCAGGGTCCATCTCCTGCCCCTGTCCCCTCTCCCAGGGGGTGTTTGGGGGCTGTGACACCCCCAAAAGGGAGAAGCCCCCCATGGCACAGTGGGAAAAACAGGGGGACACCCTGTTGGATGGAACCCCTTGCTGAGCCAGAGGTGGGGGCCCTGAGAGGCGTTTTAAAAACTTTTTATTCCAGTTTCAGTCCCATGTGAAGGGTGGGACGATACAGATGTTATAATTCATGCCATCGCCATTAGAAGCTAATTATTTCTTAATTACAATACATTATAAGCGTTTCTTGGCCTATCAGCTTTTGCCACATCATGGTGCAGATGCTTTAAATCTAATTATCTAAAATTACCCCTCGTGGCTCCTAGTAAAATGTATCTTTAACAGTTCTGTTTCTCCAAAATATCTAATATTATTTGCCTCCACACCCTTACTCCAGAGTTTTCATTCTTCTACTACAGTTTGTCATTTTTAATCTCTGAATTCCATTATTGAAGAATTTAATTTAATTTTCAATCTCTGAATTCCATTAATGAGGAATTTATTCTTCTACTATGGTTTGTAATTCTTAATCTCTGAATTCCATGAATGAGGAATTTATTCTTCCACTACAGTTTTTAATTCCTTATCTCTGAATTCCATTAATGAGGAATTTATTCCTCTACTACAGTTTGTAATTCTCAATCTCTGAATTCCATTAATGAGGAATTTACTCTTCTACTACGGTTTGTAATTCTTAAGCTCTGAATTTCATGAATGCGGAATTTATTCTTCTACTAGAATTTGTAATTTTCAATCTCTGAATTCCATTAATGAGGAATTTAATTTAATTTAATTTTTAATCTCTGAATTCCATTAATGAGGACTTTATTCCTCTACTACAGTTTGTAATTTTCAATCTCTGAATTCCATGAATGAGGAATTTATTCTTCTACTAGAATTTGTAATTTTCAATCTTTGAATTCCATTAATGAGGAATTTATTCTTCTACTACAGTTTGTAATTTTCAATCTCTGAATTCCATTAATGAGGAATTTATTCTTCTACTACAGTTTGTAATTCTTAATCTCTGAATTTTATGAATGAGGAATTTATTCTTCTACTAGAATTTGTAATTTTCAATCTTTGAATTCCATTAATGAGTAATTTATTCCTCTACGACAGTTTGTAATTTTCAATCTCTGAATTCCATTAATGAGGTATTTATTCCTCTACTACAGTTTGTAATTTTCAATCTCTGAATTCCATTAATGAGGAGTTTAATTTAATTTAATTTTCAATCTCTGAATTCCATTAATGAGGAATTTATTATTCCACTACAGTTTTTAATTCCTTATCTCTGAATTTCATTAATGAGGAATTTATTCCTCTACTACAGTTTGTAATTTTCAATCTCTGAATTCCATTAATGAGGTATTTATTCCTCTACTACAGTTTTTAATTTTCAGTCTCTGGATTCCATTAATGAGGAATTTATTCTTCCACTACAGTTTTTAATTCCTTATCTCTGAATTCCATTAATGAGGAATTTATTCCTCTACTACAGTTTGTAATTTTCAATCTCTGAATTTTATGAATGAGGAATTTATTCTTCTACTACGGTTTGTAATTTTCAACCTCTGAATTCCATTAATGAGGAATTTATTCCTCTACTACAGTTTGTAATTTTCAATCTCTGCATTCCATTAATGAGGAGTTTAATTTAATTTAATTTTTAATCTCTGAATTTCATTAATGAGGAATTTATTCCTCTACTACAGTTTGTAATTTTCAATCTCTGAATTCCATTAATGAGAAATTTATTCTTCCACTACAGTTTTTAATTCCTTATCTCTGAATTTCATGAATGAGGAATTTATTCTTCTACTAGAATTTGTAATTTTCAATCTTTGAATTTCATGAATGAGGAATTTAATTTAATTTAATTTTTATCCTCTGAATGCAGCAGCTCCTGACTCCCCCAGGACACAGAACCCTGGCAGCAGGGATCAAACCCTCTCACTTCTTAGCAGAAGCCACCAATTAATTAATTAATTAGTTAACTAATGGGTGCCATGAAAGGAGGAAAATTCTAAATTCCACTAAACTCCCCCAACCCCTCAGACGTTCCCCAAGCGTGGAGGGAAATTCCTCTCACCTGGATCCTCCCTGGGGCTGCTCAGATCTTCCCCGTGGGTCCCCCTTCAGCTGGGCAGCATCCTGGCCACAACCAGGAGCAAAAACTCACTGAGCATCCCTGGAGTGTCCCTCCGTCCCCTCGGCAGGGAAAAACACGTTTGTGCCCCGTGGCTGAGGTGGCTTTTTGGCACCAAAGCTGTGACAACCTGCACGTTGACGTGGGGCTCAGCTACCCGAGAGATCTTAAATTAAATTGTTGCTTTAAATGGCTGCATCCATCCTGAGCAGGATCAGGATGGGATTTAGTGTGTTTATCTGAGGAGCTGCTGGGAGCCCTGGGCTGTATTTTTATATTTTTATGCAGCCTGAGCAGCCCCACAGGCTCAGCTGAAAGCCCAAAAAACTCCTTTCACCTGACTTTCTAGCCAGGTGAATTGGCTGAGCACACAATTCTGGGAATTCTGTGAATTGGGTTGGCTGAGCACACAATTCTGGGAATCCTGTGAATTGAGTTGGCTGAGCACACAATTCTGGGAATTCTGTGAATTGAGTTGGCTGAGCACATAATTCTGGGAATTCTGTGAATTGGCTGAGTACATAATTCTGGGAATTCTGTGAATTGAGTTGGCTGAGCACACAATTCTGGGAATTCTGTGAATTGAGTTGGCTGAGCACACAATTCTGGGAATTCTGTGAATTGGCTGAGCACACAATTCTGGGAATCCTGTGAATTGGCTGAGCAGAGCATTCTGCTTGTGAAATACAAAGCTGTGTTTGGTGTCAGGTACACACAGGCAACGTGTGCATTTGTGGTTGTGATATGTGTGGAGAGCAACCATGGGACAGTTGTGAATTCTAACAATAACTGAGGAAAGTAAAGCATGGAGGAAGGCCTTTGAACCTATCCTTTGTTTGCAATTGACCTTAGCTGATTTAGGAGCATTGGAATTAAAGCGTTAAGGATGTTGCTCTTTGCTTGTAGTTAAGCCTTAAAGAGTTCTGCAATAATAACCTTGTGAAGTATAATTTTAGAATATTGCTTGTATCCTTGAAAATATATATATTTATATTTATTTTATATATATAAACATATATATTTATAGAAACTATATATATTTATATTTTTTTTTTATATATATATATTTGGAATATATATAAAGGAAACATGCTTATGTCACACCTTAACAAAACAGGAAAACAGCTTGAGAAAGGAAGATGAGCATCAACTCAAGGATTTATAGTTTTGACCAAGGGAAGCTGGACATCACTGTTATGAGATTTATAATCCTTGTAATTAAAAGGTGGACCCACATCTGGGGAGCTGGACTTCACTAGATGGGATTCTCTTTCTTCTTTTGGAAACCAGACCACCACCATCTGGGATACTCCTTTTGGGGTACATCCTGAGAAAAACTAAATCACAATAGTGTGTAGAATTGTGATGTAAAAATTGGAATAGAAACTGCTGAGAAAGCTGATGAGTCCCCCTATAAATACCTGTAAGCCCCAACTATGGGTGTGCAATTGGAGGGAAAACTTCTCCCACTGTACCCAGCACTGTATTGCTCATACTTTACCATATTAATTAATAAATTGCTGCTTGAATATTGGCCTAGTCAAGCTTCTAATTTATAACAAACTGGACTTCACCAGATGGGATTCGTCTTTCTTCTTTCAGAAACCAGACCACCACAATCTGGGGTACTCCTTTTGGCATACATCCTGAGAAAAACTAAATCACAATTGTGTATAGAATTAATGTGACATAAAAATTTGGAATAAAAACTGCTGATGAGTAGAAATTGGAATAGAAACTGCTGAGAAAGCTGATGAGTACCCCTATAAATACCTGTAACCCTCAACTATGGGTGTGCAGTTGGAGGGAAAACTTCTCCCACTGTACCCAGTGTGTATTGCTCATACTTTACCATATTAATTAATTAATAAATTGATTGCTGCTGGAATATTGGCCTAGTCAAGCATCTCATTTATAACATGCTCCAATCAAGGGTTTGGACATCTGAAATGCACATGTGCATTCAACAAGCTCTGTGATTTCCCCTTCCCTCCTGCCCCACTGGGAATGAATTCCAAAGCTCTCAGGGCAGCTTTAGCCCAAGAGCTGCAAAAATTGTTTTTCCTAAATTATACACGAAGCCTGATTGTTCTCTTCAGCTTTAAAGGGTTTTTTTGTTGTTGTTGTTTTGTGTTGTGGAGGTTTTTATGTTTTTCCTGAAGTTCAAGGGCCATCTGGATTTTGGGGGGCCCTGGGTCAGCTCTTTTCTTGCCAAAAAAGCAGGAATTTGGTGCCAAGGCAAATCGTGGGAGAGGGCAGAGGGCGCTTTGCTGCACACATGAAAATATGTGAAATATATGAGAAATATGGATCAGAGGAAGGATCCCAGCTGTTCCCTCCGTGCTTGGAAGCACAAGCTGGGAATCCTGGTGCTGAATGTAAAGATCTTGGTGCTGAATATAAAGATCCTGATACAGAATATAAAGACCCTGGTGCTGAATATGAATATTCTGGCACTGAATATAAAGATACTGGTGCTGAATATAAAGATTCTGGTGCTGAATATAAAAATGCTGGTGCTTAATATGAATATTCTGGCACTGAATATAAAGATTCTGGTGCTGAATATGAAGATTTTGGTGCTGAATATAAAAATGCTGGTGTTGAATATGAAGATTATGGTGCTGAATATAAAGATTCTGGCGCTAAATATGAAGATCCTGGTGCTGAATATAAATTTATTAGTGCTGAATATAAAGATACTGGGGCTGAATAAAAATATTCTGGCACTGAATATAAAGACCCTGGTGCTGAATATAAAGATTCTGGTGCTGAATATAAAAATGTTGGTGCTGAATATGAATATTCTGGCACAGAATATGAAGATCTTGGTGCTGAATATGAATATTCTGGCACTGAATATAAAGATACTGGTGCTGAATATAAAGATTCTGGGGCTGAATATAAAAATGCTGGTGCTGAATATGAATATTCTGGCACTGAATATAAAAATGCTGGTGTTGAATATAAAATTGCTGCTGCTGAATGTGAATATTCTGGCTCTGAATATGAAGATCCTGTTGCTGAATATAAAGATACTGGTGCTGAATATGAATATGCTGGTGCTGAATGTGAAGATCCTGGTGCTGGATATAAAAATGCTGGTGCTGAATATGAATATTCTGGCACTGAATATGAAGACTCTGGTGCTGAATATAAAGATTCTGGTACTGAAAATAAAGATACTGGTGCTGAATATGAATATTCTGGCACTGAATATAAAATTGCTGTTGCTGAATATGAAGATTTTGGTGCTGAATATAAAAATACTGGTGTTGAATATAAAGATTATGGTGCTGAATATAAAGATTCTGGCACTGAATATGAAGACTCTGGTGCTGAATATGAATATTCTGGTGCTGAATATAAATATACTGGTGCTGAATATGAATATTCTGGTGCTGAATATAAATATACTGGTGCTGAATATGAATATTCTGGTGCTGAATATAAATATACTTATGACGAATATAAAGACCCTGCTGCTGAATATAAAGACCCTGGTGCTGAATATGAATATTCTGGCACTGAATATAAAGATTCTGGGGCTGAATATAAAAATGCTGGTGCTGAATATGAATATTCTGGCACTGAATATGAAGATCCTGGTGCTGAAGGTGCAGATCTTGGCGCTGAATTTGAAGATCCTGATGAGGATCCCAATGCTGAGCACCAGAATCGCGATGCTGAATGTGCAGCTCCCAGCACGGTCACCGCGGCGTCACCCTGCTGTGACACCTCCTGCCAGCCTCATGCTCTGCCTTACCTCAGGGAGCAGATTTAGGGCTTAAGGAGTCACCCTGGCAGCCATGTGCCGTAATCTGCTGCCTGGAAAAGCCAGGAGGCTCTGAGGCAGTTATGTAAAGACAGGGCTGGGTGCTGCAGTGGGTGCCCAGGTGGTGCCAGGGCTGGTGGCAGCACAGAAAGGTCTTGCAGGTTGTTAAATGCAATAGGCAGCCCCAAATCTGCCACTGAAACACCGGGGTTAGGTGCTTTCATTATATGGAAAGGATCAGTAATTCTCCTGCAGGAGCTCATGGCAGAAATTTAAATGTCAGCTCCAAAACTCAATACTTCAAGGATTGCTCCAAGAAAAAGCTGCCAGGACAAACAGAACCTGAATCCCCCAAAAATAATACCTTAACCATAAAATCCTAACCTTAACCTAACACAACAATAACCTACAAGCAGAAACCAAAACAAAAAAACATAATTATAAAGCTGAAAAAACCCTAATGCAAAAACACCTAATCTAAAAAAAATTGTCTAACGCAAAATCTAACCCTAAAGACAATGCTAACAATAATCCTAAAAAATCACTCAACCTGAATCCTAACCCAGACCCAAAGCAATAACACTAAAGCTAAAACAAAAGCCCAAATCAAGAGCAAACCCAATCTTAGACCATGACCAAACACTGAACCCTAACTTTAACCATAAAACCAACCCTAGCCCAAACTCTAACCCAGCACTAACCTATAAGCAGAAGCCACACCAAAAAACAGAACTCCAAAGCTTAAAAAAAAATCTAATCCAAAAAAACCCCAAGTCTTAACCAAACTCTAACTCTAAATACAATGCTAACAACAATCCTAACAAAATCCCTAAACCTGAATACTAAACCAAACCCAAATAATACGAAAGGTAAAACAAAAGCTGAAACCAAGAGCAAATCCAGATCCTAACCATAAACCTGACCAAACACTGAACCTAACCCTGACACCAACCCCAACCCCTAATCCTAACCCAAACCCTAACCCAACACTAACCTATAAGCAGAAATCAAACAAAAAATATAACTCTAAAGCTAAAAAAACCCTAATCCAAAATATCCCTGTCTTACCCCAAATCTAACCCTAATTACAATGCTAAAAATAATCCTAAAAAAATCCCTAAACCCGAATACTGAGCCAAACCCAAATAACACTAAAGCAAAAACAAAAGCCCAAATCAAGAGCAAACCCAGATCCTAACCATAACCCTGACCAAACACTGAGCCTAACCCTAACAATAAAAATAACCCTAACCCCAAGCCCTAACCCTTAGCCTAACCCAATACTAGCCTACAAGCAAAAAGCAACCCCAAGACATAACTCTAAAGCTAAAAAAAAAAACCCTAATCCAGAAAACCCCCAAGTCTTACCCAAAATCTAACCCTAAAGACAATGCTAACCATAATCATAATGAAATCCCTAAACCTGAATCCTGTTCCAAACCCAAAGCAATAACAATAAAACAAAACCAAAAGCCCAAATCAAAAGGAAACCCAATCCCTAAACCCTAACCCGGACCAAACCCTAACTCTAACCCTAATCATAACACCAACCCTAAACCCTAAACCCTAATCCTAATCCTAATCCTGGCACATTGGCCGCCCGCGTTGGGGGGTTCAGAGACGAGCGAGGCGCGTTCGCCTCCTCTGCAAAGGCGCAGCGGCACCGTGTGGCTGCTCCGCCGAGCCCGGACCGACCGGATCCTCTCCTCTCCTCTCCTCTCCTCTCCTCTCCTCTCCTCTCCTCTCCTCTCCTCTCCTCTCCTCTCCTCTCCTCTCCTCTCCTCTCCTCTCCTCTCCTCTCCTCTCCTCTCCTCCCTCTCCTCTCCTCTCCTCTCCTCTCCTCTCCTCTCCTCTCCTCTCCCTCTCCTCTCCTCTCCTCTCCTCTCCTCTCCTCTCCTCTCCTCTCCTCTCCTCTCCTCTCCTCTCCTCTCCTCTCCTCTCCCTCCTCTCCTCTCCTCTCCTCTCCTCTCCTCTCCTCTCCTCTCCTCTCCTCTCCTCTCCTCTCCTCCTCCCTCTCCTCTCCTCTCCTCTCCTCTCCTCTCCTCTCCTCTCCTCTCTCCTCTCCTCTCCTCTCCTCTCCTCTCCTCTCCTCTCCTCTCCTCTCCTCTCCTCTCCTCTCCTCTCCTCTCCTCTCCTCTCCTCTCCTCTCCTCTCCTCTCCTCTCCTCTCCTCTCCTCTCCTCTCCTCTCCTCTCCTCTCCTCTCCTCTCCTCTCCTCTCCTCTCCTCTCCTCTCCTCTCCTCTCCCTTTTTCCTTTCCTCTCCTCTCCTCTCCTCTCCTCTCCTCTCCTCTCCCTTTTTCCTTTCCTTTCCTTTCCTTTCCTTTCCTTTCCTTTCCTTTCCTTTCCTTTCCTTTCCTTTTTCCTTTCCTTTCCTTTTTTCCTTTCCTTTCCTTTCCTTTCCTTTCCTTTCTTTCCTTTCCTTTCCTTTCCTTTCCTTTCCTTTCCTTTCCTTTCCTTTCCTTTCCTTTCCTTTCCTTTCCTTTCCTTTCCTTTCCTTTCCTTTCCTTTCCTTTCCTTTCCTTTCCTTTCCTTTCCTTTCCTTTCCTTTCCTTCCTTCCCTTCCCTTCCCTTCCTTCCCTTCCCTTCCCTTCCTTCCCTTCCCTTCCTTCCCTTCCCTTCCCTTCCCTTCCTTCCCTTCCCTTCCCTTCCCTTCCTTCCCTTCCCTTCCCTTCCCTTCCCTTCCCTTCCCTTCCCTTCCCTTCCCTTCCCTTCCCTTCCCTTCCCTTCCCTTCCCTTCCCTTCCCTTCCCTTCCCTTCCCTTCCCTTCCCTTTTCTTTTGTGATTTTTTAGGTCAGGTGTTTTCCTACTCTGTTTTTCTGCTCTTCTCAAGGACTGTTTATGAACAGATTTTTTTTTTTTAGCCAACCAAGTAGAATGTGTCTAATCTGTCTATAAAATAGAGGATTTTTTGTATTAAACGTTTCTCCTGCAAACCTTCGAGTGAATTTCAGGCTCGAGGGTGACGCAGGGGTCAGTGGGGGATTTCTCTCACAAACCCCTGGCTGTGATTTTGTGATTTCAACGAGGGCACCCCCTTTTAACCCTTTAATTCGGGGCTCTGCCAGCCCCCCGTCCCCCCAGCTTTGCCCTCAGGGCTGTGGGTGGTGCATGAGGAGGCAGAATTGGGGTGGGGGCACCGGGAGAAGCCAAAGGGCTGAGGGTGCTCCTGGGGGCAGGACAGACACAGGGCCGGACAGAGGGCAGGACACAGGGCAGGACAGAGGGCGGGACACACGGTAGGACACACACAGGGCAGGACACGGTAAGGACAGAGGGCAGGACATGGGGCAGGACAGAGGGGACGACACACAGAGGGCAGGACACAGGGCAGGGCACTCAGGGCAGGACAGAGGGCAGGACACAGGACAGGACAGAGGGCAGGACAGTGGCAGGACACAGGACACACACAGGACACATGCAGGGCAGGACACAGGGTAGGACAGACGGCAGGACACAGGATACACGCAGGACACACACAGGACACACACAGGGCAGGACACAGTGTGGCACACACATACAGGGCAGGACACAAGGCGGGACACAGGGCAGGACACAGCGCAGGACACACAGTAGAACACACACAGGACAGGACAGAGGGCACGACACAGGGTAGGACAGACGGCAGGACACAGGACACAGGACACACAGGGCAGGACAGAGGGCAGGACACAGGACACACAGTAGGACACACACAGCGCAGGACACAAGAACACACCGTGGGACACAAGGCGGGACACACAGGGCAGGACACGGTGTGGCACACACACACAGGGCAGGACACAGGGCAGGACACAGGACACACACAGGGCAGCACATCGCCTTCGGGACTGCTGGCGCTGCCCGCAGCCCCGCTCTGGGCCCCGCGGGTCCCCCGGCACCCCCGGGCACCATCCCCGGTACGAGCCCGCCAGCCCCGGCGCCTCCGCGCTGCTCTTTCCCCTTCTCCTTTCCCATCCCTGCTGCGCTCCCGCCCTTCCCCTATCCGCGCTCTCCCTCCCGGGCCGGGCTCGGTCGCCGCTCCCGGGACTGCAGCGAACGGGCGGGCGAGGATGGAGCGCTCCGGGGATGCCGCGGTTCCCTCGCTGCCGGGACCGGCGCCGCCGCTCGGCTGAGCCTGACAGGCGTCCGAGGAGCCCGTTTGGCGACGGGGCGAGTGAATGCCCGTTCCCGGGAGCCGCCCGCGAGCCCCCCGCCCCAAACGGCGGCGTCCCCCGCGCGCCCCGGGTTCCGCCCCGGTTCCGCCGGGCCAGCGGCCGCTGCTGCCGCTCCCTCTCCCTCCCTCCCTGTCTCTCCTGGCCCAAAAGCCACGCCAGCATCCCGGATCTGCAGCCCGGAGCCAGAAGCGGCGCAGGATCCCCGGCGCTCCCCGCAGGCTGGAGCTGCCGCTCCTCGGAGGGACGCTGAACTTGGGGTCCCTCCCTGCTACGGGTTGGTTTTGGGGACCAGGGGATGGGAGAGATGGCAAACAAGCGGAGGAAGTTGGTGGCAGGGACGGGATAGGAGGATGGATGAGTTTTTTAGGGTGGAGGAGTTGGACCCTGAGATGTGTTGAGGTGTTGGACCCTCCTGCTACCCATGAGGAACGACCTCGCTTGGTGGGATGCAGGACTGGGTTTGTGTTGTTTAAGGGCGGGAGGGGATGTTGATTTTTTCCTGCCAAAACCTCGCTGGGCAGAGCCAGCCTGGCGGGTTTAGGGGGCCTAGAGGGAATTTCCCCGAGGTTCAGGGCTCCGGGGATTTCCCCAGGGCAGCTCCGTGCCCAGCACCCAGAGGTGTCACCCAGCACCCAGTGGTGTCACCCAGCACCCAGAGGTGTCACCCAGCACCCAGAGGTGTCACCCAGCCAGGCTCCAGCTGTTCCAGGAAAACCCACTTGGATGCCAGGCAGCAGCTGCACCTCGCAGAGCCTGAACCCTCTTGAAGGAATATACAGAATAAATGGACTCCACTGATTTATTAAAAAATATGGATATTGATCTAGTGCCGATATCCAACTGTGAGGACAAAAATCCTCTAATAGTTTAAAGTTAGAAAATGGATGTTTATTGTGGGATAATTCCCAAATGCACACTGCAATTTACAGGTGATTACAGAGTCCTTTTATCCATACAGGTATTGAATACCCAAAACACAAATACATATTCATAATTTTTTTGTATCCAGGTAGGAATGTTTGAAACCTCAGATTCTATCCAGACAGGAATGTTTGAAACCTCAGATTCTATCCAGACAGGAATGTTTGAAATCTCTGAGGCTGAAGATTGTGGTCCTCCTCATGACTGAACTTTTGAACTTCTCTCCTTTGCGCTTTTGGTCCCTTGGTGCTGATCTGGGCCTATCGGTGGTGATGAGCTTGGAGATGGAGAAGCCCCTTTATCAGCCCCTTTATCTGAGCTCCTTGCATCCCTTGGTTGTGGTGGTGTCTGCAGGGCCCCAGGACGAGGGAAGAGATGAGAATCTTGACTCCATGTTTCAGAAGGCTGATTTATTATTTTGTGATATATATTATGTTAAAAATGCTATGCTAAAACTGTACTAAAGAAAGAGAAAGGAGACATCAGAAAGCTGGAAAGGAATGAATAATAAAATCTTGTGACTGACCAGAGTCTGACACAGCTGGACATGTGATTGGTCATTAATTAAAAACAACCACATGAGACCAATCAAAGATGGTAAACCATCTCCAGACCACATTCCACAGCCATCAGACAATCATTGTTTACATCTTGTTTCTGAGGCCTCTCAGCTCCTCAGGAAAAAAATTCTAGTGAAAGCATTTTCATAAAATTTGTCAGTGACTCTTGGTCTTCTCTCTGTATTGTTCTTTATGCAAGAAACTTCAGAAATTTGCATTTTCCTATGCCCTTTGTACCATGGCAGAGGTTTCTTAGGCAAAAAGGTTAAAAACTCAATGCATAATTCTACAAGCTAAAAATGAAAACGCTTAATTCACATTGCTAACTCAAGTGTGTTATTATAAAATAACAAATCAAGCCTTCTGAAACATGGAGTCAGATCCTCGTCTCTTCCCTCAGCCTAAGACCCCTGTGAACACGGTCACACAAGTGAACTCCAAAAATCTCTTATTTCACTGTGCCCCTTCCTCTTGCAGCATCCACCCAGCGCTGTGAGCCGTGACAAATTGTGTTCACAGGGGTTCTTGGACTGGGGAAGAGACGAGGATCTGACTCCGTGTTTCAGAAAGCTTGATTTATTATTTTATGATATATATTACATTAAAACTATACTAAATTAATAGAAGAAAAGGTTTCATCAGAAGCTGGCTAAGAATAGAATAGCAAAGAATGATAACAAAAGTTTGTGGTTCAGCTCTCTGTCCGAGCCAGCTGACTGTGATTGGCCATTAATTAGAAACATCCAACATGGGCCAATCACAGATGCACCTGTTGCATTCCACAGCAGCAGATAATCATTGCTTAAATTTTGTTCCTGAGGCCTCTCAGCTTCTCAGGAGGAAAAATCCTAAAGAAAGGATTTTTCATCAAAGGTGTCTGTGACAAAAAAATCTTTTATTTCACTGTGCCCCTTCCTCCTGCAGCATCCACCCAGCGCTGTGAGCCATGAAATCTCTTATTTCACCGTGCCCTGTCGCAGACAACTTTTATAAAAATCCTTTCCTTAGGATTTTTTCTTCCTGAGAAGCTGAGAGGCCACAGGAACAAAATGTAAACAATGGTTATCTGCTGCTGTGGAATACAACAGGTGCATCTGTGATTGGTCTCATGTGGTTGTTTCTAATTAATGGCCAATCAGAGCACAGATGGCTCGGAGAGAGTCCGAGACAGCTGACTTTGTTATCATTCTTTCTTTGCTCTTCTTAGCTTAGCCAGCCTTCTGATGAGATCTTTTCTTCTATTCTTTTAGTATAGTTTTAATGTAATATATAAAATAAAATAATAAATCAAGCCTTCTGTAATATGGAGTCAGATCCTCGTCTCTTCCCTCAACCTAAGACCCCTGTGAACACGGTCACACAGTGCCACTGCCTCCTGCAGCATCCACACAGCTGGTGTGAGCCACGAAAAATCTCTAATTTCACTGTGCCCTTTACCTCCTGCAGCACCCACCCAGCGCTGTGAGCCATGGTGTGCTCCAGCCCCGTGCCCAGAGCGCCGGGCTCCGGCCAGGAGGAGCGGCGTGGTGCCCAGCCCGACCTGCTGTGGCTGGCCGACCTCACGGGCGCCCACCTCGGCTTGGCCCCCATCTCCCAGGACCCCGAGGATCGCTGCAGCATCTGGGAGAACCTGGTGAGCCTGGTGGACTTCCAGAGCCCGGGTTTTCCCCTGACCTCCGAGGAGCTCTGCCACTACATGGACATCCCGCGCTCGCCCGCGTCCTCCCCGGCCACCGCCAGCCTGCCCCGGGCTGTGACCCCGCCTGGACCCCCAGGGGACATCGACTACAGGACAAACAGCCACGTCAAGCCACCCTATTCCTATGCCACCCTGATCTGCATGGCCATGGAAGCCAGCCAGCAGCCCAAGCTCACCCTGGCTGCCATCTGCAAGTGGATCCGTGATAACTTCTGCTATTTCCGCCGTGCCCACCCCAGCTGGCAGGTAGGAGGAGGTGTCTGGGTTTGGAAAGGAGGAGGTCTGGGTCTGTCTGGGTTTGGAAAGTGCTTGCTGAGGAAGGCAGGAGCCTCCCCTGAAATGGAGAATGTAAACCCTTCCCTCATCCGAATTGCTATAAATTCTATATTAAAAATATGGGAGCAGGAATAACAGATTGTCTTGGTTTGGAAAGACAGGAGTCTGCTAAGGAAGGCAGGAGCCTCCCCTGAAATGGAGAATGTAAACCCCCTCCCTCCGAATTGCTTAATTAATTTGAAATTAAGGGCTCTCAGGCAGAAATATGGGAGCAGGAAATAACAGTTCTTTAATAGGGAGGAAAATAAAAGGATAAAATAAACAATGCAGTACACTAGAACAGCACTGCCAGAGTCAGAACCCAACCTGACACCCTGTGGGTCAGGGTGCTGGCAGCAGTCCCACTGGAATTGTGGCTGCAGCCCTCCTGCAGTGTCAGGGGTGGTTCTGTTGGAAACACCTCTCAGTTCTCCCCTCTCTGAGTCAGAAAAAATCTTAATTCAACATGGGAGGTGTTGTCACCTCGTGAAGGCTGACCTAGAACAGAGACTGGAGTTAAAGAATAAATAGGGATTTATTAGGAGGCCTCAATGGGTGAACCTTGGGCAGCACAAGAGCCCAGCCAGGGCTGCATCCAAGATGAACCCAAAATGGTCACAAAATGAACCCAGGATGAACCAAAATGGTCCCAAGACGAACCCAAAATGGTCACAAAAGAAAAACCACTGCCAGAGTCAGAACCCAACCTGACACCCTGTGGGTCAGGGTGTTGGCAGCAGTCCCATTGGAATTGTGGCTGCAGCCCTCCTGCAGTGTCAGGGGTGGTTCTGCTGGAGCAGGGATCCTGTAGGAAAGGGTGGAGTCTTCCTCTGAAGATCCAGTGGGAGAAGAGGCAGCTGCTGTTCCTCTGGGAAACCCAGCGGAAAGGCTGATCTGGTATCCCAGAATCTCAGATTGTATCCAGGTAGGAATGTTTGAAATCTCTGATTCTATCCAGGTAGGAATGCTTGTATTAATTTTCTTAAGTAGCGTGTTAAATATTGTGAAAAATGTGTATTTTATGATTACCTTTTCACAAATATTCAAATGAATATTATATGTGTTATGTTAGAAAGTTATGTTGTATCAATTTTCTTAAGTAGTGTGTTAAATATAGTTTTAGGTTGATAACATAATGTTAAAATACAAACTATGCTTTGTAAGATGCTTTTTTGGGAGGACTCGCACCAAGATAGCAGCCACAGGACACCGAAATCTTTCAGAGAAAGAGAATTTATTGCTCGTTTATTGAATTCTTCCCACCTTGTCTGTCAGGATTTAGAGGGAGAAGCTGCCCCTGACCACACAGAATCCTGTGTTTGAATGGAATTTATGCATCATGCATGAGGTGTATGAATATGCAACAGGCTGTTGCTTTTAAGGGTTAATCCTCTGTTAATTTGGGTCCTTTTCCTGGCTTATTTAGCCCAGAAAAGGTACCTGGACCATCTGTTTTATTGTCTCATATTGTCCTAAACCCTAATTGTCCACATTTTTATGACTCTAATTATATTGCCGGTTTTTACAACCATTTCATTACTATTAAACCTTTAAAATTTTAAAAGTTTGTTCTTTTTTTTTTTTTTTTGCCTGCAGAGCTCCATCAGGCACAACCTGTGCATCAACAAACGCTTTGTCAAGGTGCCCCGCGAGAAGGGGGAGCCGGGCAGAGGAGCCTTCTGGAAGCTTCACCCCCAATACGCCCAGTGGCTCAAGAGCAGCACCCTCAAAGGGCACAGGTGATTTGCAGAAAAACACAAATCCAGCGATAGAAGGGTCTCTTTGAGACAGATTTTATAAGATTTTGGTGGTTTATATCATGTTCGAGACAGCTGAGCTATTTCAGATGGTTAAAATCAGCAGGATGGCTTTTGTGGCAGTGTTGGAAACAGAAAAGTTTTAATAATAGACAAAACAACAAAACTCTTCATAGAGTAAACCGAGCTAGGTGCAAGAGGGAAAAAAACCCAAACTCCACTGATAGAAGGGTCTCTTCGAGCTAGATTTTATGATATTTTGGTGATTTATATCATGTTCGAGACAGCTGAGCTATTTCAGATGGTTAAAATCAGCAGGATGGCTTTTGTGGAAGTGTTGGAAACAGAAAAGTTGTAATTAAAAGAGACAAAATAACAGAACTCGTTATAGAGAAAAACCAAGCTAGATGCAAGAGGGAAAAAAGCAAATTCCACTGATATAAGGGTCCTTTTGAGCTAGATTTTATGATATTTTGGTGATTTATATCATGTTCGAGACAGCTGAGCTATTTCAGATGGTTAAAATCAGCAGGATGGCTTTTGTGGAAGTGTTGGAAACAGAAAAGTTGTAATTAAAAAAAGACAAAATAACAGAACTCGTTATAGAGAAAAACCAAGCTAGATGCAAAAGGTAAAAAAGCAAATTCCACTGATATAAGGAGTGGAAAAAAATCTAGCTTTTGAGCTAGATTTTGTAAGATTTTGGTGATTTATATCATGTTCGAGATAGCTGAGCTATTTCAGATGGTTAAAATCAGCAGGATGGCTTCTGTGGCAGTGTTGGAAACAAAGAAGTTTTAATAAAGGGCAAAATAACAAAACTCTTTACAGAGAAAAAATTTAGGGCAAGAGGTCCTTGCTCCTGGTAAAACATCCCTCAGTGGGGCTCTGGGGCTGAGCCAAGGAAAGAAAAGAAAGTCATTATTAGGAAAGAAAATCATTATTAGGAAATAAAGTCATTATTAGGTGTGGTATTTTCTGGGGTCCCCCATGGCAGGAAGGAATGAATCTGACTCTGTGTACTTAGAAGGCTGAGACCATAACATTACATTACATTACATTTACATTACATTTACATTACATTTACATTACATACATTACATTTACATTACATTTACATTTACATTACATTACATACATTACATTACATTTACATTACATTTACATTACATTTACATTTACATTACATTACATACATTACATTTACATTACATTACATACATTACATTACATTACATTACATACATTACATTACATACATTACATTTACATTTACATTACATTACATTTACATTACATACATTACATTACATTTACATTACATTGCATTTACATTACATTACATTTACATTACATTTACATTTACATTACATTACATTACATTTACATTACATTACATTTACATTACATTACATTACACACATTACATTTACATTACATTACATTTACATTTACATTACATTACATACATTACATTTACATTTACATTACATTACATTCATTACATTACATTTACATTACATTACATTTACATTTACATTACATTTACATTACCTTTACATTACCTTTACATTACATTACATTACATACATTACATTTACATTACATTTACATTATATGACATTACATTACATTACATTACATACATTACATTACATTTACATTACATTACATTTACATTACATTATAGAATGCTACACTAAACTATACTAATTAATAGAGAAAGGATACAGACATAAGGTTTAAAAAGATAATAATGAATCTTGTGACTCTCTCAGCCTTGACACAGCTTGGCCCCATTTGGCCATTAATTCTAAACAATTCACAGCAGAAACCAACAAAACAATCACCTGTTTGGAGATGTAGTTGGAGAAACAATCTCCAACCACATTCCAAAGCAGCAAAACACAGGAGAAGCAAATCAGATCATTATTGTTTTCATTTTCCCCTGAGCCTTCTCAGCCTCCCAGGAGAAGCACCCTGGGCAGAGAGGATTACTCAGGGAACACGATGGTGACACAGCTCTGTTCCACAGGCCCCTTCCAGAGCCTGTGCCAGCCTCCAGGAGAGCCCAGCAGGGCCCCCGGCGTGTCCCCAGCCCCGCTGGCACCGCCACCGCCACTGGCGGCGGCCTCGAGGTGGGCGCGGAGCTGCAGCGGCTGCTGCGCGAGTTCGAGGAGTTTGAGAGCAGCCACAGGTGGAGCCCCGTGGAGAACCGAGGGGCCCAGCAGAGCCAGCAGGCCTGGGCAGAGGTGCCATGGGCACCCAGCTGTGCCCAGGGGTGCCAGGAGGGCCCGGGCGAGCTGACGGAGCTGAAGGGCAGCACGGAGTGGGAAGCGCTGCTGGACGCCCCGCTGGAGCAGGGGGAGTTCTGTGCCTTGGGGCAGCCTGGAACCTTCCCCCTGCACCCCAGCAGGGCACAGGGCTGGCCCCAAGCCCTCCCTGAGCCCAGCCCTGCCAAACCAGGCCTGGATGAAACCCTGATGGCCACGGCGTTCCTGGAGGCCGCGTGGCACGAGGAGATGAGGGGGAATCTGCCCAGCAGCATCCCCGGGGAGCCGGCGGCTGCGAACTTCCAGGCCAGCAGGGAGCTCATGGACTGGGACTCCCTGGCCCATTTAAGGCTCTATTAGAGAGGGGAGATTAAATTAGATTAGATTAGATTAGATTAGATTAGATTAGATTAGATTAGATTAATTAGACTAGAAACAATCTAGATTAGATTGTTTAGATTAATTAGACTAGACTAGATTAGATTATATTTGTTAGATTAGATTAGATTTGACTAGACTAGATTAGATTAGATTTTAGATTAGATTCCATTCCATTTGTTAGATTAGATTAGATTTTAGATTAGATTAGATTAATTTTAGATTAGATTAAATTGGATTAGATTACATTAGATTCGATTCAATTCAATCCAATTCACTTCAATTCGATTGATTTAGGAGGGGCTTTAGGGCTGGGTGTAGATGGTTTTATGGATGAGGGGATTTTGGTTTTGCTATCTGTTCTTTTTTTTTGTTTTCTGTTCTGTTTTTTGCTTGGGGAATGACGCTGAAGATATTTGGGGACTTTAAATTTTTAAACCTTTTATTGGCAGTTTTTAAGAGATAGAATAAAGAAAGCAAAGCAAAGAAAGAAAAGAATTCCAGTTTTACTTTCTGGTTTCCTTCCAGCACCTTTGGCTCTGCCCTGGAGGCCGGGGACTGTCCCTGTGCCACCACCCAGGGCTGGCACTGTCCCTGTGCCACCACCCAGGGCTGGCACTGTCCCTGTGCCACTGCTCAGGCCTGGGAATGTCCCTGTGCCACCCCCCGGGGCTGGCACTGTCCCTGTGCCACCCCCCATAGCTGGCACTGTCCCTGTGTCCTCTCCAGGGCTGGCACTGTCCCTGTGCCACCACCCAGAGCTGGCACTGTCCCTGTGTCCTCTCCAGGGCTGGCACTGTCCCTGTGCCACTGCTCAGGGCTGGCACTGTCCCTGTGCCACCCTCCATAGCTGGCACTGTCCCTGTGCCACCCCCCATAGCTGACACTGTCCCTGTGCCACCACCCATAACTGGCACTGTCCCTGTGCCACTGCTCAGGCCTGGGAATGTCCCTGTGCCACTCTCCGGGGCTGGCACTGTCCCTGTGCCACCACCCATAACTGGCACTGTCCCTGTGCCACTCTCTGGGGCTGGCACTGTCCCTGTGCCACCCCCCATAGCTGGCACTGTCCCTGTGCCAACCCCCATAGCTGGCACTGTCCCTCTGCCACTGCCCAGGGTGTGGTGACAGGGCTAAAGTGACACAGGGCTGAGGGGTGACAGGACTGAGGGTGACAGGGCTGAAAGGTGACACAGGACAGGGGTAACAAAGAGCTCAGAGGTGACACAGGGCTGGGAGGTGACACAGGACTTGAGGGTGACAGAGCTGAGAGGTGGCAGGGCTGAGAAGTGACACAGGACTGAGGGGTGACACAGGGGTGAGGGGTGACAGAACTGAGGGGTGACAAAGAGCTCAGAGGTGACACAGGGGTGACACAAGGTGACAGAACTGAGAGGTTCTGACACAGGGCACAGAGGTGACACGGGACATACAGGTGACAAGACTGAGAGGTGACAGGACTGGAAGGTGACACAGGGGTGACACAGGGCTGAGGGGTGACAAAGGAGTGACAGAGAACTGAGGGGTGACAGGCCTCAGAGGTGACACAGAACTGAGGGGTGACAGAGCTGAGGGGTGACAAAGGACTGAGGATCAAAATCCTGATTTTCCCGTATTTTTGATCCCCACACATCTCCAGATGTGACCCCAGATGTGACCCCAGATGACCCCAGATGTGACCCCAGCTGACCCCAGCTGACCCCAGCTGTGACCCCCCCCAGAACTCCCAGAATTTATTCCCTTTTACCAGATTTCAGTCATTTCAAGGGCATTTTTTCCATTTTTTAAATAATTTTTATTTGACTTCATCCACCAGATCCTGGTCCTTGCGTCCCCCTGCCCCCCCAAATCCAGATGTCCCCTCAAACTCCTCCAAGCCCCCACTGGATTTTTCATTTTTATTTTCCCAAGTTTTGTGAATACAAAGCTTCTCTTCAATATTTTACAATTTTTACTTTCCAACATTGCCCACAAATAATTTAATAATGATCTCCTTTTTCCCGAGAAATGTTGCATTTAAGGGGAATATTTAAGTGGAAAAAAAAATTGTTAAATTAGATTTAAATCAGAATTGTGGCTGAAAAGTGAATTTCTCAAGGGGAGGCTCTGAAATTCACAAAAATGTGGAATTTAGGGGAGAATATTTAGGTGGAAAAATAAAAGGTAAAATTAGATTGAATTGTGGCTGAAAAATTGTGAATTTCTCAAGGGGGGGCTCTGAAATTCCCAAAAATGCTGAATTTAAGTGGAATATTTAAGTGGAAAAGCAAAAAAAAAGGTAAAATGAGATGTGAATTGTGGCTGAAATGTGAATTTCTCAATGTGGGCTCTGAAATTCAGAAAAATGCAGAATTTAAGGGGAATATTTAAGTGGAAAAACCAAAAAAAAGGTAAAATGAGATGTGAATTTTGGGTGAAATGTGAATTCCTCAAGGGGGGCTCTGAAATTCACAAAACCGCTGAGTTTAAGGGGAATATTTAGGTGGAAAACAAAAAATTTGTAAAATGAGATGTGAAATGTGGATGAAATGTGAATTCCTCAAGTGGGGGGCTCTGAAATTCCCAAGATTTCTATATTTAAGGGGAATATTTAAGTGGAAAACCAAAAAATGGTAAAATGAGATGTGAATTGTGGCTAAAAGGGGTGAATTTCTCAAGGGAGACTCTGAAATTCACAAAAATGTGGAATTTAGGGGAGAATATTTAGGTGGAAAAATAAAAGGTAAAATTAGATTGAATTTTGGGTGAAAAGTGAATTTCTCAAGGGGGGGCTCTGAAATTCAGAAAAATGCAGAATTTAAGGGGAATATTTAAGTGGAAAAACCAGAAAAAAGGTAAAATGAGATTGAATTTTGGGTGAAAAGTGAATTTCTCAAGGTGGGCTCTGAAATTCACAAAAATGTGGAATTTAAGGAGAATATTTAGGTGGAAAAACAAAAAATTTGTAAAATGAGATGTGAATTGTGGATGAAATGTGAATTCCTCAAGGGGGGGCTCTGAAATTCACAAAAACGTGGAATTTAAGGGGAATATTTAGGTGGAAAAACCAAAAAAAAGGTAAAATGAGATTGAATTTTGGGTGAAATGTGAATTTCTCAAGGTGGGCTCTGAAAATCCCAAAACCCAGCAGGAAGGTGAGGAAGGGGGCGGCTCCCACCTCCTTAAATCCCAAAAATGCTTTAAAAAGGGAATTTTGGGGATGTCCCCATGGCCGTGTCCCCTCGGGGGGTCACCCCCAAAGCCACCGGAGCCCCCGGTTCCTCCAGTTTGGGGTCAATTCCCAGGAATTCTCAGGCCCAAAAGTTTAACCCCAAAAAGATCTCAGGAAACCCTAAAGGATCTCAGGAAACCCTAAAGGATGTCAGGAAACCCTAAAAGGATTTCAGGGGAACCCAAAAAGCTCTCAGAGAACCCCAAAAGGATCTCAGGAGTCCCCAAAAGAACCTCAGGAAACCCAAATTCTCCCAGGAAACCCCAAAAGGATCTCAGGAAACCCCAAAAGGTTCTCAGGAAACCTCAAATTCTCTCAGGAAACCCCAAAAGGTTCTCAGGGAACCCCAAAAGGTTCTCAGGAGTCCCCAAAAGAGCTTCAGGAAACCCCAAATTCTCTCAGGAAACCCCAAAACCTCAGGAGATCCCAAAAGGATCTCAGGAAACCCCAAAAGGTTCTCAGGAGATTCCAAAAGGTTCTCAGGAGATTCCAAAAGAACCTCAGGAGATCTCAAAAGGCTCCCAGAACCCCAGAAGGATCTCAGGAAACCCCAAATTCTCCCAGGAAACCCCAAAAGGATCTCAGGAAACCCCAAAAGGCTCTCAGGAGATTCCAAAAGGTTCTCAGGAGTCCCCAAAAGAACCTCAGGAGATCCCAAAAGGCTCCCAGGAGATCCCACAGGGACCTGGGAGGTCGGTGGGAATTCCAGGGGCTGCTCAGCCCCTGGGGGGGGCTGGGACATTGAACACTGTTCAGAGGAGAAAAGAAACAGGGAAAGTGTCCACGAGGGAGCCAGGGCCACCAGATCCCAGGGGAACCTCCAGGAGATCCCAGGGGAACCTCCAGCAGGTCCCACAGGAACGCCCAGCAGATCCCATGAGAACACCCAGCAGATCCCACAGGAACCTCCAGCAGATCCCACAGGAACACCCAGGAGATCCCACAGGAATCATCCAGAAAATTCCATGGAAAGCTCCAGCAGATCCCACAGGAACCTCCAGCAGATCCCAGGGGGAGCATCCAGCAGATCCCATGAGAACACTGAGAAGATCTCACAGGAACCTCCAGCAGATCCAACAGGAACATCCAACAGATCCCACAGGAACATCCCGAAGATCCCACGGGAAGCATCCACCAAATCCCACAGGAACGCCCAGCAGATCCCACAGGAACCTCCAGCAGATCCCACAGGAGCACCCAGCAGGTCCCACAGGAATCTCCAGCAGGTCCCACAGGAACCCCCAGCAGATCCCACAGGAACCTCCAGCAGATCCCACAGGAACCTCCAGCAGGTCCCACAGGAACCCCCAGCAGATCCCACAGGAACCTCCAGCAGATCCAACAGGAACCTCCAGCAGGTCCCACAGGAACCCCCAGCAGATCCCACAGGAACACCAAGCAGGTCCCACAGGAGCACCCAGCAGGTCCCACAGGAACCTCCAGAGATCCCACAGGAACCCCCAGCAGGTCCCACAGGAGAACCCAGCAGATCCCACAGGAGCACCCAGCAGGTCCCACAGGAACCTCCAGCAGGTCCCACAGGAGCACCCAGCAGGTCCCACAGGAACCCCCAGCAGGTCCCACAGGAGCACCCCCAGCTCTGGAGCCGCTCTCTCTCCCCACAATTAACGAGGCACGGTTAATTACTGACCGGCACAGCCACCGCCTCTGCCAGCTGTGCCAGGGGCTGCACAGGGGGCACCGCCCGGGCTGGGGGGGACACGCAGGTGCCACCTGTCACCCCCTGAGTTACTGAGTCACTCTGGCAGTGCCAGCTGCTGGGGGACACACAGGTGCCACCCTGTCCCCCCCTGGGTCACTCTGGGCACCATGGCAGTACCAGCCGCGGGGGGACACGCAGGTGCCACCTGTCACCCTCGGGTGTCACTCGGGGATGTCCCTCGGGGGCTGGCAGGGCTCCAGGGCCAGCAGGACCATGCTGTGTGCCAGCAGAGAGGCTTCCGAGGCTGCGGGGGCACAGGGGCACCGTCAGACACTGGCACTGGGATGGGCACTGGGGGCACCGTCAGAGACTGGCACTGGGATGGGCACTGGGGGGGCTGGGACAGCTGGGACTGGCACTGGGGGCACTGGGGGGCTGGGGGCACTGGGGGGGCTGGGGGCACTGTCAGAGACTGGCACTGGGACGGGCACTGGGGGGCTGGGGGCACTGGGGGGCTGGGGGCACCATCAGAGACTGGCACTGGGACGGGCACTGGCGGGGCTGGGACAGCTGGGACTGGCACTGGGATGGGCACCGGGGGGCTGGGGGCACTGAGTGGGCTGGGACAACTGGGACTGGCACTGGGGGGGCTGGGACAGCTGGGACTGGCACTGGAATGGGCACTGGGCACTGGGAGGGCTGGGGATGGCACTGGGGGGGCTGGGACAGCTGGGACTGGCACTGGGGGCACTGGGGGGGCTGGGGGCACTGTCAGAGACTGGCACGGGCACTGGGGTCACTGGGAGAGTTGGGGTGGGCACAGGGCGGGCTCTGGGTGGACTGGGCAGCCCTGAGACAGGAACCTGGCAGACTGGGAGCACTGGGATGGGCACTGGGAGCACTGGGATGGGCACAGAGGCAGCACTGGGTTGGGCATGGGCGAGCACTGGGATGGGCACAGAGGGATCACTGGGATGGGCACTGGGATGGGCACTGGGAGCACTGGGATGGGCACTGGGATGGGCACTGGGATGGGCACTGGGAGCACTGGGATAGGCACTGGGATGGGCACTGGGATGGGCATTGGGATGGGCACTGGGATGGGCACAGAGGGAGCACTGGGATGGGCACTGGGATGGGCATGGGGAGCACTGGGATGGGCACTGGGATGGGCACTGGGATGGGCATGGGGAGCACTGGGATGGGCACTGGGATGGGCATGGGGAGCACTGGGATGGGCACAGAGGGATCACTGGGATGGGCACTGGGATGGGCACTGGGAGCACTGGGATGGGCACTGGGATGGGCACTGGGATGGGCACAGAGGGAGCACTGGGATTGGCACTGGGATGGGCACTGGGATGGGCATGGGGAGCACTGGGATGGGCACTGGGATGGGCACTGGGATGGGCATGGGGAGCACTGGGATGGGCACTGGGATGGGCACTGGGATGGGCACGGGGAGCACTGGGATGGGCACAGAGGGAGCACTGGGATGAGCACTGGGATGGGCACTGGGATGGGCACAGAGGGATCACTGGGATGGGCACAGAGGGAGCACTGGGATGGGCACAGGGATGGGCACTGGGATGGGCACAGAGGGAGCACTGGGATGGGCACTGGGATGGGCACTGGGATGGGCACTGGGATGGGCACCGGGATGGGCACAGACTCTGCACAGGTGAGGGGCTGAGCCCATATGGGCACAAGTCACCCCAGCAGTGCCCCCCGTGCCCATGCCAGTTTTTGGGGTGTGCCCCCCCCGAGGTACCTCGGAGCTCACGGGAGAGCCGCAGCCACTGCTCCAGCCACGCCTGGCACTCGGCACGGCCCAGGTGAGTGGAGTTCAGCCCACGCAGGTAACAGGCCTGGGGACAGACAGACACGTCAGGGACAGACAGACACGGTCAGGGACAGACACACGGACATGGTCAGGGACAGACAGACACGTCAGGGACGGACAGACACGGTCAGGGACAGACAGACACGTCAGGGATGGACACACAGACACATCAGGGATGGACACACAGACACGTCAGGGATGGACACACAGACACATCAGGGATGGACACACAGACACGGCCAGGGACGGACACACAGACACATCAGGGATGGACACACAGACACGGTCAGGGATGGACACACAGACACATCAGGGACGGACACACAGACACATCAGGGACGGACACACAGACACGTCAGGGACGGACACACAGACACGTCAGGGACGGACACACAGACACATCAGGGACGGACACACAGACACGGTCAGGAAAGGACACACAGACACATCAGGGACGGACAGACAGACACATCAGGGACGGACACACAGACACGGCCAGGGACGGACACACAGACACATCAGGGACAGACACACAGACACGTCAGGGATGGACACACAGACACGGTCAGGGACGGACACACAGACACCCCTGCACCCACCAGGACACCCTCAGGGACGGGGAGATGTGGAAACAGGCCTGGGGGACAGACAGACACACTCAGGGACAGACACACAGACACCCAGCACCCCCCCAGGACCCCCTCAAGGAGGGGGAGATGTGGAAACCCACAGGGAATGTCTGTCTGTCTGTCTGCTCTGGGGTGCCCTGACTCTGACCCCATTCATGCAGAAAGTTTCCTGGGCTTTAAGCTGGACCAGAACCCACAAAAATGTGAAATAAATGATGGAGAGCAGTGTAGGTGAGGAATTTTGGGGTTGGGATTTTCAGTGTGCAAGGTGGAGGGCACAGGGTGTCCCCCTGGGCTGCTTCCTCATGGTTTGGGTGGAATTTTGTAATTGGGCAGAAAAGTCAGCACTGGGAGCTCTTTGGGATCAGTTCTTGGGGTAAAAGGGAAAATAGGTGCTAAAATTCTTTGGGATCAGTTATTGGGGTAAAAGAGAAATAATCCAGGTGCCAAAAGGGAATCAGTTCTTTGAGATCAGTTCTTGGGTTAAAAGGGAAAATAATTTAGATATCAAAAGGGGATCAGTTCTTTGGGATCAGTTATGGAATTAAAAGGTAAAATAATCCAGTTGTCAAAAGGGGATCAGTTCTTTGGGATCAGGTCTTGGGTTAAAAGGGAAAATAATCCAGGTGCCAAAAGGGGATCAATTCCTTGAGATCAGTTCTTGGGTTAAAAGGGAAAATAATCCAGGTTCCAAAAGGGGATCAGTTCCTTGGGATCAGTTATTGGGTTAAAAGGGAAAATAATCCAGATGTCAGCTCTTAATTGGATAATTTAGTCTTAAAAGACCTTGGAACAAGAGACTGTTGGCCATTTTGTGCCTTGCTGCTGAGCTCACAGTAGTGAGACTGTTTTACTGAAATAATAAAGAATAATAAAGAAGAAATAATAGAGAAATAATAATTTAAGAAAGAAGAAAGAAGAAATAATAAAGAAATAATAACTTAAGAAATAATAAAGAAGAAATAATAAATAATAACTTTAAAATCATAAAGAAATAATAATTAAGGAAATAATTTTAAAATCATAAAGAAATAATAATAATGGAAATAATAATTTTAAAATCATAAAGAAATAATAATTAAGGAAATAATAAAGAGGAAAATATAAAGAAATAATAATTTAAGAAATAATAAGGAAATAATAATTAAGGCAATAATAAAGAAGAAATAATAGAGAAATAATTTAAAAAATAAGAATGAAATAATAATTAAGGAAATAATAAAGAAGAAATAATAAAGAAATAATATATAAGAAATAATAAAGAAATAATAATTAAGGAAATAATAAAGAAGAAATTATAAAGAAATAATAATTTAAGAAATAATAAATAATAATTTAAGAAATAATAAAGAAGAAATAATAAAGAAATAATAATTTAAGAAATAATAAAGAAATAATAATTAAGGAAATAATAAAGAAGAAATTATAAAGAAATAATAATTTAAAAAATAAGAAAGAAATAATAATTAAGGAAATAATAAAGAAGAAATAATAAAGAAATAATAATTTAGGAAATAAAGAAGAAGAATTATAAAGAAATAATAATTTAAAAAATAAGAAAGAAATAATAATTAAGGAAATAATAAAGAAGAAATTATAAAGAAATAATAATTTAAAAACAGAAATAATAATTAAGGAAATAATAAGGAAGAAATTATAAAGAAATATTAACTTAAGAAATAATAAAGAAGAAATAATAGAGAAATAATAATTTAAGAAATAATAAACAAGAAATAATGGATAATTTAAGAAATGATAAACAACAATAATAAAAATAAATAATAACTTGAGCCCAAACACGAACTGCCATCTCAGGTGCACAGGAAGAGACGTGAGGAACCCTTCCCCACCCCAGGTGTGACCCAGCACCAAAAACCCTTCCCCAGATGGCATCAGCCTCGTGCCCCGCAGGTGCCCCCCGAGGTGCCCCCCGAGGTGCCCCCAGTGTGCTGAGGTGTGCTCACCGCTCGCAGCTCCTCCTCAGAGAGCTGCCCCAGCCCCAGGTGCAGCAGGGCGTGGTCCAGGTGCTGGATCTCCAGGACGTGGCTGCGCAGGCGGCGCCGCAGGAGGAAGGCGGGCAGGTGAGGGGTCAGGAACAGCACCTGGCTCAGGGCTCTCTGTGCGGGACAAGGAGGGCACCTGTGGGTGGCTGCAGCTCTCTTTGCTCACCTTCCAGCCCAGCAAGGTGTCCTTCCCCAGGTGGAGGAGTGAATTTGAAATAAAATCAATGCCCACTCTTCCCCAGGTGGATGAATGGATGTAGCAGAGCAGGTCCCTGTGCTGTCCCTCCCTTTAAGGGACGTGTTCTGCTACAGCAAGCTCAGATCTGAAATTTTAGAAACTTGAGTGTCACAATGGTGGCTCAGCCCTCCTGCAGTACCAGCTGTGGTTCTGCTGGAGCAGGGATCCTGCACAAGGGGGGAGTTTTCCTCTGCAGCTCCAGGGCTGCTGGAGATGGATGCTCCAGGTAATACCAACCTCAGCCCATCAGGTGTTTCAGGCAAAAAAAAACCAGGAAAAAAGACAATAAAACCCAAGGATTTGGTTTAAATAAAGCCAGGGTGGGGTCCAGGTGTGGCAGGTCCTGGCTCAGGTGACACCTGTGACAGTCTGGCCCGGGCAGGGGGTCAGCACCACCCCAGAGCTTCCCAGAACATTCTGGAAATGCAATGGAGAAGAAAGCTGCTCCTCGGGGAGTGCAGGGGGAAAAGGCTGCTGGGGTGTCCCAAACCTCAGATTGTGTCCAGGTGGGAATGTTTGAAATCTCAGATTGTATCCAGGTAGGAATGTTTGCAATCTCAGATTAGATCCAGGCAGGAATGTTTGGCTCCTCCTTGTTAGATGGAAGGTTCTGGAAGCTGATTGGCCACCTGAAGCCCACTCAGATGATCCCATTACCCCCTGAATGCCCATTCAGTCACTTCCACCTGCCCACCTGGCCCCAAGCACCATCCAACCTGGCCTGGAACACTTCCATGGATGGGGAAATCCCTCCCACTGCCTTCCCACCTCCACGGGGAGGAATTCCTTCCCCAAATCCCCCTCTGGATTCATTCCCAGCAGCTCCACATCCTCCTAATGCTCCAGCCCCCCCAGCTGGAGGCAGCACTGCAGGTGGGGTCTCACCTGAGCCCCCCTCACCTGCTGCCACAGTGCCCAGGACCCCAAACACCCCCAGGGATGGGGATCCCCCCAGCCCAGGGCACCTCTGCAGCTTTCCCTCTGCCCCTGGGCTGGTTTTGGGGCACACCTGAGCAGGTGAACTCACCACGTGATCCACCTGGAGCCTGTTGAGCACCAGCAGAGAGCCCGAGAACAAACTCCTCACAGCCAGGAGCTGGGCCAGGTGGGGCCGGGCACCTCCCTGCACCTGAAAGAGCCCCAGGAGAGCACAGGTGACACCTCAGACAGGTCAAAGCCGCAGGTTTGAGGCATTTTTCACATTCTGTGCTGCTTCAGTGGGTGGGTCTGGGCTTCATAGTATGGGATGGGAAGCCCTGTCCACAGAGTGGGGAGACAAAGCAATTCCTGCTCTAGCTGGGACCAAGGAGAAATAATCCAAATCTCAGGCCCAAGAGCATAAACAATGGTGACTTGAGAGAGAAAAACAAGAAGAATTGGAAATCATAACCTAAAGCTGTAATTGGACAATTAATTCCAATATGCAAATGCACCAAAACTTATAAAAGTGAGAGACCCCATGAGCGGGTGTGCATTTTGTGACCATTTTGGGTTCATTTTGTAACCATTTTGGTTCATCTTGGGTTCATTTTGTGACCATTTTGGGTTCATTTTGTGACCATTTTGGTTCATCTCAGATTCATTTTTTTACCATATTGGGTTCATTTTGTGACCATTTTGGGTTCATTTTGTGACCATTTTGGTTCATCTCAGATTCATTTTTTTTACCATATTGGGTTCATTTTGTGACCATTTTGGGTTTATCTTGGGTTCATTTTGTGACCATTTTGGGTTCATTTCGTGACCATTTTGGTTCATCTTGGGTGTAACTAACTCTGTCAGTAGTTTTTCTCTTGTGACCATTTTGGGTTCATTTCGTGACCATTTTGGTTCATCTTGGGTGTAACTAACTCTGTCAGCAGTCTTTCTTTTGTGACCATTTTGGGTTCATCTTGGGCTCATTTTTTGACCACTTTGGGTTCATCTTGGGTGTAACTAACTCTGTCAGTAGTTTTTCTCTTGTGACCATTTTGGGCTCATTTTTTGACCACTTTGGGTTCATCTTGGGTGTAACTAACTCTGTCAGTAGTTTTTCTTTTGTGACCATTTTGGGCTCATTTTTTGACCACTTTGGGTTCATCTTGGGTATAACTAACTCCGTCAGTGTTTTTTATTTTTGCATTATCGCGCGTACTTTGTGTTTTTTCCCTTTTCCTAACAAATCCTATTTCTGACTGGGAGTCTCTCAACGGTTTTCCCTCAAACCAGAACACGCAGCGTGGCAGTGGTGGGGGCACAGACCTGGTCACAGAGCTGCAGGAGGAGCTGCTGGGGCTGTGCCTGGGGCAGGGAGCGCGCTGCCCGCGCCAGCGCCCGCAGCACGGCCGGGTACGAGGCCCTGCGGTGGCAGTCGTAGGCATCCAGGAACTCCAGCTGCTGCCTGGGCGTCCAGAAGTGCCTGATCAGGAGCTGCCGGGGGAAGAAATACCTGGGCAGAGGCAGGAGAGGGGATTCAGTGAGGGAAAGGCAGAGCAGAGGGTTCCAGGGGGGTCCCTCTTCCTTTTTTTGGAGCTATTTGAATATTTGCAGCCCTCCCTGAATCTGCATTAATCCAGAAGTTTTCCTCGTGAAATGAGGCTGGATGTGAGCTGGGAGTGCCACAAGAATTTGAGTGTCCTTGATTTTCTTGGAGTTCTCAGACCCTACTGAATCTCCTCCTCAGGCATCCAGAAGTGCCTGATCAGGAGCTGCCGGGGGAAGAAATACCTGGGGAGAGGCAGGAGAGGGGATTCAGTGAGGGAAAGGCAGAGCAGGGGGTTCCAGGAGCCTCCAGGGGTTTCCATCTTTCTTTTCTGGAGATATTTCTGCCCTCTCTGAATCTGCATTAATATTCACTGCCCTCCCCAAATCTGCATTAATCCAGACATTTTCCTTGTGAAATGAGGCTGGATGTGGGCTGGGAGTGCCACAGGAATTAGAGTGGCCTTGATTTCCTGGGAGTTTTTAGACCATCCTGAATTTCCTCCTCAAGCATCCATTCACCCTCCTGAACTCCACCTGGACATCCAGAAGTGCCTGATCAGGAGCTGCTGAGGGAAGAAATACCTGGGCAGAGGCAGGAGAGGGGATTCAGTGAGGGAAGGGCAGAGCAGGGGGTTCCAGGGGGTTCCCTCTTCCTTTTTTTGGAGCTATTTGAATATTTGCAGCCCTCCCTGAATCTGCATTAATCCAGGAGAAGTTTTCCTCGTGAAATGAGGCTGGATGTGGGCTGGGAGTGCCACAGGAATTAGAGTGTCCTTGATTTTCTTGGAGTTCTCAGACCCTACTGAATCTCCTCCTCAGACATCCAGAAGTGCCTGATCAGGAGCTGCTGGGGGAAGAAATACCTGGAAAAAGGCAGGAGAGGGGATTCAGTGAGGGAAGGGCAGGGCAGGGGGTTCCCTCTTTCTTTTGGAGCTATTTGAACATTCACTGCCCTCCCTGAACCTGAAGGAAAAGTTTTCCTCATGAAATGAGGCTGGATGTGAGCTGGGAGTGCCACAGGAATTAGAGTGTCCTTGATTTTCCTGGATTTCTTAGACCCTCCTGAATCTCCTGCTCAGGCATCAGAAACTGCACCTGGACATCCAGAAGTGCCTGATCAGGAGCTGCCGGGGGAAGAAATACCTGGGGAGAGGCAGGAGAGGGGATTCAGTGAGGGAAAGGCAGAGCAGGGGGTTCCAGGGGGTTCCCTATTTCTCTTTTGGAGATATTTCTGCCCTCCCTGAATTTGCATTAATCCAGGAGAAGCTTTCTTCGTGAAATGAGGCTGGATGTGAGCTGGGAGTGCCACAGGAATTAGAGTGTCCTTGATTTTCCTGGAGTTCTCAGACCCTACTGAATCTCCTGCTCAGGCATCCAGAAACTGCACCTGGACATCCAGAAGTGCCTGATCAGGAGCTGCCGGGGGAAGAAATACCTGGGGAGAGGCAGGAGAGGGGATTCAGTGAGGGAAGGGCAGGGCAGGAGGTTCCCTGTTTCTTTTTTGGAGGTATTTGAACATTCACTGCCCTCCCTGAACCTGAAGGAAAAGTTTTCCTCATGAAATGAAGCTGGATGTGGGCTGGGAGTGCCACAGGAATTTGAGTGTCCTTGATTTTCCTGGAGTTCTTAGACCCTACTGAATCCAGCACTCAGCTCCCAGAGCTGGCATTGCCAATCCAGCACTGAACTCCCAGAGCTGGCACTGCCAATCCAGCACTCAGAGCTGGCACTGCCAATCCAGCACTCAGCTCCCAGACCTGGCACTGCCAATCCAGCACTCAGAGCTGGCACTGCCAATCCAGCTCTCAGCACTCAGAGCTGGCACTGCCAATCCAGCACTCAGGAGCTGGCACTGCCAATCCAGCACTCAGGAGCTGGCACTGCCAATCCAGCACTCAGCTCTCAGAGCTGGCATTGCCAATCCAGCACTCAGGAGCTGGCACTGCCAATCCAGCACTCAGCTCCCAGAGCTGGCACTGCCAATCCAGCTCCCAAAGCTGGCGTTGCCAATCCAGCACTGAACTCCCAGAGCTGGCACTGCCAATCCAGCACTGAATTCCCAGAGCTGGCACTGCCAATCCAGCACTCAGGAGCTGGCACTGCCAATCCAGCACTCAGCTCCCAGAGCTGGCACTGCCAATCCAGCTCCCAAAGCTGGCGTTGCCAATCCAGCACTGAACTCCCAGAGCTGGCACTGCCAATCCAGCACTGAATTCCCAGAGCTGGCACTGCCAATCCAGCACTCAGGAGCTGGCACTGCCAATCCAGCACTCAGAGCTGGCACTGCCAATCCAGCACTCAGGTCATCAAGGCCATTGGAACATAATTTGTGCTAAATTATGAAAGAAGAGGCTGAGAAACTGAATACCAAGAACTGGATAACAGAGATATAAAAATATTAAGATATTAAGAACATAAATTGTGGTAAAGTAAGAAAAAAGAGGCTGAGAAACTGAATACCAAGAACTGGATAACAGAGATATTAAAATATTAAGATATTAAGGACATAAATTGTGGTAAATTAAGAAAGAAGAGGCTGAGAAACTGAATATCAAATCCACAAGAACTGGATAACAGAGATATAAAAATATTAAGATATTAAGGACATAAATTGCGGTAAAGTAAGAAAGAAAAGGCTGAGAAACTGAATACCAAGAACTGGATAACAGAGATATAAAAATATTAAGATATTAAGTACATAAATTGTGGTAAATTAAGAAAGAAGAGGCTGAGAAACTGAATACCAAGAACTGGATAACAGAGATATAAAAATATTAAGATATTAAGGACATAAATTGTAGTAAATTAAGAAAGAAGAGGCTGAGAAACTGAACATCAACTGGATAACAGAGGGCTGTGAAACACCTGGACTGTAACCAATCACTTCAATCTGAGAAATGCAGGCAGAAGATGAAGGAAGAAGACAAAGGCAGCAATCATGCACTGTGTTTGTGGAATCCATAAAAATGGGTGTGATGTGAACAATAAATGGTTTCTGCTTGATCATGTTGGTTACATGTCCAGGAGTTCTGGATTTTCCACAATATTTGTTCTTAGAGTGAGAGATCTGTGCCTTTAAAAACTGCAGGGAATTTGGGATTTGTTCTTACACTGAGAGATTCTTGCCCCTAAAAACCCCAAATGCCCAAAATTTGGGGCTCAGGGAGCCCAGGAAGGGCTGAGTACTCACATCAGGACAATTCCTGCCCCTAAAATCCCCCAGTGCAGGGAATTTGGGGCTCAGGGAACCCAGGAAGGGCTGGGTGCTCACATCAGGACAATTCCTGCCCCTAAAAACCCCACTTGGAAGGAATTTTGGGCTCAGGAAGGGCTGGTACTCACATCAGGACATTTCCTGCCTTTAAAAACCCAGCTGTAGGGAATTTGGGATTTGTTCTTACAGTGAGAGATTCCTGCCCCTAAAAACCCCAACTCTGGGGTTTGGGGCACAAAATTTGGGACTCAGGGAGCCCAGGGCTGGGTACTCCCATCAGGAAAATTCCTGCCTTTAAAAAGCTCCACTGCACAAAATTTGGGATTTGTTCTTACAGTGAGAGACTCCTGCCTCTAAAATCCCCAACTGCACAAAATTTGGGGCTCAGGGAACCATAAAAACACCCCAATACTCACACCAAGACAATCCCTGCCACTAAAAACCCCAACTGCACAAAACTTGGGGCTCAGGCAGCCCAGGAAGGGCTGGGTACTCACATCAGGACAATTCCTGTCCCTAAAAACCCCAACTGGAAGGAATTTGGGATTTGTTCTCACAGTGAGAGATTCTTGCCCCTAAAAACCCCAACTGCACAAAATTTGGGGCTCAGGCAGCCCAGGAAGGGCTGGGTGCTCCCATCAGGACAATTCCTGCCCCTAAAAACCCCAATTGGAAGGAATTTGGGATTTGTTTTTACAGTGAGAGATTCCTGCCCCTAAAAACCCCAGCTTTGGGGAATTTGGGGCTCAGGGAGCCCAAGAAACACCCCAGTACTCACACCAGGACAATTCCTGCATCTTAAAAACCCCAACTGGGAGGAATTTGGGGTTCAGAGGGACTGGGTACTCACATCAGGACAATTCCTGCCTTTAAAAACCCAAACTGTGGGGAATTTAGGATTTGTTCTTACAGTGAGAGATTCCTGCCTTTAAAAACCCCAACTGCACAAAATTTGGGGCTCAGTGGGGCTGGGTACTCACATCAGGACAATTCCTGCCCCTAAAAACCCCAACTGGGAGGAATTTGGGGCTCAGGGAGCCCAAGAAACACCCCAGTACTCACATCAGGACAATTCCTGCATCTTAAAAACCCAAACTGTGGGGAATTTGGGATTTGTTCTTACAGTGAGAGATTCCTGCCCCTAAAAACCCCAACTGGAAGGAATTTGGGGTTCAGGGAGCCCAGGAAGGGCTGGGTGCTCACATCAGGACAATTCCTGCCCCTAAAAACCCCACCTGGGAGGAATTTGGGGCTCAGGGGGGCTGGGTACTCACACCAGGACAATTCCTGCCCCTAAAAACCACCAGTGCAGGGAATTCGGGATTTGTTCTCACAGTGAGAGATTCTTGCCCCTAAAAACCCCAAATGCCCAAACTTTGGGGCTCAGGCAGCCCAGGAAGGGCTGGGTACTCACATCAGGACAATTCCTGCCCCTAAAAACCCCACTGGAGGGAACTTGGGGCTCAGGAAGGGCTGGTACTCACATCAGGACAATTCCTACCCCTAAAAACCCCAATTGGAAGGAATTTGGGATTTGTTCTTACACTGAGAGATTCCTGCCCCTAAAAACCCCAACTGCACAAACTTTGGGGCTCAGGGAGCCCAGGAAGGGCTGGGTACTCACACCAGGACAATTCCTGCCCCTAAAAACCACCAGTGCAGGGAATTTGGATTTGTTCTTGCACTGAGAGATTCTTGCCTCTAAAAACCCCAAATGCCCAAAATTTGGGGCTCAGGGAGCCCAGGGAGGGCTGGGTGCTCACACCAGGACAATTCCTGCCCCTAAAAACCCCACTGGAGGGAACTTGGGGCTCAGGAAGGGCTGGTACTCACACCAGGACAATTCCTGCCCCTAACAACCCCACTGGAGGGAATTTTGGGCTCAGGAAGGGCTGGGTGCTCACATCAGGACAATTCCCGCCCCTAAAAACCCCAACTGGAAGGAATTTGGGATTTGTTCTTGCACTGAGAGATTCTTGCCCCTAAAAACCCCACCTGGGAGGAATTTGGGGCTCGGGGGGCTGGGTACTCACATGAGGAGCAGCACCAGGAAGTTGGCGAAGGGGGGGATGGCGATGATCCCGATGGGAATGGCCTTGAGCACATCCCTGCGGAACTGCCCCGGGGGGCAGGGGGACAGCGTCAGCACCTGGCTCCAAAAAACCCCAAAAAACCCAAATTCCCCCCCAAAATTCCCCCCTCCCCGGGCTGGCTGCAGCTCCCAGTGCCTGGGTTTGGGCAGGGAAGGGGTCCCAGAGGGGCTGCAGCAGCTCCCTGCTGGCAGAGGGGGCAGAAAGGGGGGGGCAAAAAGGGGGGG
>CM032381.1:1652706-1665354 GCA_019023105.1 Diglossa brunneiventris
CCCCAGACCCCCCCAGTGCTGTGGACCCCAAACCCCCCCATGCTATGACCCCAACCCCCAATGCTGTGACCCCAGACCCCCCAGCCGCAGCCCCCCAGCACCATGCCCCCCTCCCAAATGGGGCAGTTTTGGGTCCCCCCGAACTCAATTCCAGCGAACCCCAAACGGATCCGGCCCCGGTGTGTGGGGCATGGGGAACTGGGAATTCCTGGGAAAAAGGGGAAATTCCGGAGCAGCCAAAGTTTTATTTCTAAAACCATTTTTATTTCTAAAACCATTTTTATTTCTCGATTTTTTAATTTCTAAATCTGAAAGCCACAGGGAAGGAAATCCCTGGGTGGAATTCCGCTGGGTTTTCTGGGAGCTGCTGCCCTCAAACCCCCCTGAGGGGCGATTTGGGGTTCTGGAAAACCCCAGAACCGCTGGGAACGCCTCTGTCCCCAAAGCCTGAGCCTGGCAGCAAACCTGGCTTTAATTTTATTGGGAAATCCCAACTGGAACATTCCCGAATTAGGGAAAAAACCCCGAGGAGCAAAGTCCTGGCTTTTCTCGGGAATTAAACCTGGCTTTCATTTTACTGGGAAATCCCAACTGGAACATTCCCGAATTAGGGAAAAAACCCGAGGAGCAAAGTCCTGCTGGAGTGACCTGAGTGAAAATCCGGAAATTCCCGACGGGATCATCCCGGAGCTGCCGTGGGGGGGAAATGGGGAAACCTTTGAGGGGCTCTGAGCTGCCCCTGGCTGGGGGGGTGGCCCAGTGTCCCCAAGGCGGCCCCAGGTGTCCCCAGGGCTGTCTGGGTGTCCCCAAGGCTGTCCCGTGTGTCCCCATGGCTGGTCTGGGTGTCCCCAAGGCTGGCCCGGGTGTCCCCAAGGCTGGCCCAGTGTCCCCATGGCTGTCCCGGCTGTCCCCAAGGCTGGCCCGGGTGTCCCCAAGGCTGTCCCGGATGTCCCCATGGCTGCCCCGTGTGTCCCCAGGGCTGGCCCGGATGTCCCCAAGGCTGCCCCAGGTGTCCCCAAGGCTGTCCCGGATGTCCCCAGGGTCCGGCGGCTCCTCCCGGTCCCGCTGTCCCCACTCCGCTCCTGCCGCCCGCCCGGGGCTCGGGGTCCTGGGGCACGGGGTGGGTCCCGGGGGTCCATCACCCCCCCCCCACACACACCGGGGGTCCTGGGGGTCCGCGGGCTCCGGGGTCACCTGGGGACGGACGGGTCGGAACCGACGTGGCCGAGGAGGAAGAGCTCGGGGCGGGCGGCGAAGCCCAGGCGGCCCTGGGGGGGGAAGGCAACAATTAGTGCCGGAGATTTAATTGGGGAAGGCAACAATTAGTGCCGAGGGTTTAATTGGGGAAGGCAACAATTAGTGCCGGGGGGTTTAATTGAGCCTGGCTTAAGGAAGCCTGAGCCAAAGAGAGCAGAAGGAAGCCCGAGGAGGTTGAAGGAAGCCTGAGCTCAGCCCGGTTTAACAAAGCCCAAGTGAAGCCCAGGTGAGGAAGATGGAACGGAGGCCGGTTTAACAAAGCCACGATTTAATGAAGCCCGAACCGAGCCTGGTTTAACAAAGCCACAATTTAATGAAGCCCGAACCGAGCCTGGTTTAACAAAGCCACGATTTAATGAAGCCCGAACCGAGCCTGGTTTAACAAAGCCACGATTTAATGAAGCCCGAACCGAGCCACAATTTAATAAAGCCACAATTTAATGAAGCCCGAACCGAGCCTGGTTTAACAAAGCCCAAGCTGAGACGGATTTAATGAAGCTCCAGTTGAGGACGGTTTAACAAAGCCTGAATTAAGATTTAAGCCCGCTTTAATGAAGCCGATGTTGAGCCCAGTTCAATGAGCCTGAGCAGGGCAGCTTTGAATGAAACCAGGGCTGATCCCGGTTTACGGCAGCCCCAGTTGGGCCCAGTTTAACCAAGCCCAGTTTAACCAAGCCCGGGCGGGAGCCGAGGCGGCTCCAGGGTCACCCGCGCCCATTAATTAGCAGCGAGCAGCAGGAACGGCGTTAATTGGGAGCGGATCCCGCTGTTAATTGGGGCAGATCTCGGTCCAGCCCCGCCCAGGGCTCCGAACGGCCCCTCCCTCTGCATTCCCAATTAACCGAGCGAGCTTAATTAACTTCGGGGCGTGGCTGAGGCTTAATTAGCAATAACTGCACAAGGAAGCCCTCGGGATGTTGCTGAACCGGACTGAGCCACAGGCGAGGCTCTGCAGGGGCCAAAGCACGAAAAAAGGAGCAAAAGCAGGAAAAAATGGGGAATTTGGGTTTTTTTGGTGGGTCTGGCCTGGGCAGGGCGGGATGAAGGTGCCGAGCCCCGATCCCACAGAAGGAATTCCCGTGGGCAGGGGGGCGAGGGACCCCTGAGCCAATTGCAGGGGACAGGGACGTGCCCCAGCTGCCCCGATCCATTCGGAATTTTCCCTCTTTTTCCTCTTTTGTGTGTTCCCTGTATTCTCTGCGGGTGCATTTGTGGCTCTGTGTTATTGGCCTGTTACATTAATAACTCATTTTCCCAGCGTTTTTCCATGGCCTTTCCCTGGGCAGAAAACCCAAAATCCCAGAGCTCCAAGCCCCAGGAACAACTCCTGGAGATTTCATGGGCAGAGCCAAGGGGGGACTCCAGAGGAGACAGAATTCCATCACCACCTCTCCTCCTAACTGCTGCTTTTATTAATTATTTCATTTCCTAAACCCTACAAAAATGTCCTCATGGCTGTGGGGGTGGAGTCTTGTGGGCATCTTTCCATTCCTGCCCCCAAAGGCCTTGAAGTGAAATCCACCTTTAGCTGAAGTCAGAGCTAAAATGATCTCGAGTTTCGTTCCCAGGTTCAGAAAAAGGGAACGACCCCACAGCTCCAGAGTGTGGGGGGCTCTGTCCCAGCACCAGCCCCAAAAAATGACCCAGGAAGCCGAGTTGGAAAAGTCTCCACGTTTTAATGGGGTTTGTACAACCAGGACCCAAGGGGAAAATCTCAAATTAGTGCGGCAGGGAGCAGGGGGGAGGCTCTGCTCACAGCCAGGGCTCAGCTGAGCCCTCCCAAGCCTGAATTCCCAATCCAGCAGAATTCCAAAGCCCAAATCCACCTCTGCTGCAGCCCCTCATCCCCCCAGGCCACAAATCCCAGAGCTCTGTGCAGTGGGAATGGGAGGAAAACCCACAAACGGTCATTAAAGGGTTAAACCCTGCTGGAGTTCTGGGATAACAACGGGAAAAATGAGAATCCTCGTGGTCAGGGGGTGCTGCAGGTTTGGGAAAGGGTGGGAGGGAGGAGGGATCTGATCCTGCCCCAGATTCAAGGGGAGTTTTCCTGCTGGGCTCTGAGCGTTGGCACCTTCATCCCTGGGCACCAGGGGATAACCCAGAGCAGGTGGGGATGGATAAAACCCCACCAGATCCCAAAGCAGATCCCAAACATCGCCCAGAGCTGGTGGGGATGGATAAAACCCCACCAGATCCCAAAGCAGATCCCAAACATCCCCCAGAGCTGGTGGGGATGGATAAAACCCCACCAGATCCCAAACCAGATCCCAAACATCGCCCAGAGCTGGCGGGGATGGATAAAACCCACAGGAGCTCCAGGGCTGGGACAGGGCATGGGGTTTGCTCATGGAAGCTGAGAAATCCCCTGAGCAGATCCCAAAGCAGATCCCAAAGCAGATCCCAAAGCAGATCCTAAAGCAGATCCCAAAGCAGATCCCAAACCTTCCCCAGAGCTGGACACTGCTGGGATTTTCATTTCAGAGAGAATTCCCTGCCTGGAACTGTGAGAGCAGGAAAATGCCAGTGGGCAGTGAGGGATGGATCCATTTTATTATCCCAAATAAACCAGGGATGGAGCCAGGAATCCCAAATAAACCAGAGATGGAGCCAGGAATCCCAAATAAACCAGAGATGGAGCCAGGAATCCCAAATAAACCAGAGATGGACTCAGGAATCCCAAATAAACCAGAGATGGAGCCAGGAATCCCAAATAAATTAGAAATGGACTCAGGAATCCCAAATAAACCAGAGATGGACTCAGGAATCCCAAATAAACCAGAGATGGAGCCAGGAATCCCAAATAAACCCAGTCCTGGACCCAGCAATCCCAAATAATCCACGGATGGTCTTGGGAATCCCAAATAAAACAGGGATGGAGCCAGGAATCCCAAATAAACCAGAGATGGACTCAGGAATCCCAAATAAATTAGAAATGGACTCAGGAATCCCAAATAAACCAGAGATGGACTCAGGAATCCCAAATAAACCAGAGATGGACTCAGGAATCCCAAATAAACCAGAGATGGACTCAGCAATCCCAAATAATCCAGGGATGGTTTTGGGAATCCCAAATAAAACAGGGATGGAGCCAGGAATCCCAAGTAAAATAGGACTGGGATGGAGCCAGGAATCCCAAATAAACCAGAGATGGACTCAGGAATCCCAAATAATCCAAGGATGGACTCAGGAATCTCAAATAATCCAAGGATGGACTCAGGAATCCCAAATAAACCAGGACTGGGTTTATTTGGGATTGGAACCCTCTGGGTTTATTTGGGATTGGAACCAGGCTGGAGCCCCCTGGCTTGGCCCCAGGAGAGCTTTGCAGCCCCATCCTGCAGGTCCATGAAGCCCTTTGGGATCTGACCCCACAGAGCTCTGCCTCTGCTGCAGCTCCAGCTGGACAGAAAAGGGAATTTCCCCTAAATAACCCAAACCTGAGCTTCCCACGCCCAATTTCCATGATTCAGAGATCCAAAGCCACCCCAAGAGGGAGGACGGGACCCCAAAAGAGCCCTGGGAGATCCAAGGGGTGCCCTGGTCCCTCCATGCCACCCCACTCAGGTCACACTCCTGGCCAAGCTCCTTCCCCAGCCCACAAAAAGGGGACGAGAGGAGGGAATGAAATCCAGGACAAGGGGGAGCAGCAAAGAAATCCCTGCAAAAAGCCCTCGGAGCCTCCAGAGCCTGATCCTGAGTTACTTTTGAGAGCTCCAAGAGCATTTCCACGGATCACAGAGAATCAAAATCATAAAATCATAAATAACCATTTGCTGACCCCAAAATCCCACACGGGGCCACGAAAAGTCAGTAGTGATAATAGAATTAATTAATTAAATAATTAATGCTCAGTTTTCCCATCCTCACGGGCAATGGGAAGTGTTTTAAAAGCCAGGAGTGATAATAGAATTAATTAATTAAATAAATAATTATTTATTTAATTAATTAGTTTTCAGTTTTCCCATGCTCATGGAGTGGGAAGTGTTTTAAAGTCAGTAGTGATACCTGAATTAATTAATTAATTCATTCATTCATTAATTCGTTTTCAGTTTTCCAACCCTCATGGCACTGGGAAGTGTTTTAAAAGCCAGGAGTGATAACAGAATTAATTAATTAAATAAATAATTATTTAATTAATGAATTCATTTTCAGTTTTCCCATCCTCATGGCAATGGGAAGTGTTTTAAAAGCCAGGAGTGATAACAGAATCAATTAATTAAATAAATAATTATTTAATTAATTAATTAGTTTTCAGTTTTCCCATGCTCATGGGAGTGGGAAGTGTTTTAAAGTCAGTAGTGATACCTGAATTAATTAATTAATTAATTAATTAATTCGTTTTCAGTTTTCCAACCCTCATGGCAATGGGAAGTGTTTTAAAAGCCAGGAGTGACAACAGAATTAATTAATTAAATAAATAATTATTTAATTAATTCATTCATTTTCAGTTTTCCAATCCTCATGGCAATGGGAAGTGTTTTAAAAGCCAGTAGTGATACCAGAATTAATTAATAAAATAATCGAGGCTCAGTTTTCCCATGCTCATGGGAGTGGGGAGTGTTTAAAAGCCAGTAGTGAGACTTGAATTAATGAATAAAATAATTAATGCTCAGTTTTCCCATCCTCATGGCAATGGGAAGTGTTTTAAAAGCCAGCAGTGATACCAGAATTAATTAATAAAATAACTGAGGCTCAGTTTTCCCATCCTCATGGGAGTGGGGAGTGTTTTAAAGTCAGTAGTGATACCAGAATTAATGAATAAAATAATTAATGCTCATTTTCCCATGTTCCTGGCAGTGGGAAGCGTTTTCCAGTGCCAAGCACCAAACCTGCTCAGCCTGGCGCAGCCCCAGCCGTGCTGCCACCCCATGCCCAGTGCCAGCAGTGTCCCCAGATGCCACCCAGAAGGGGATTTGGGGGTTTTTTAGCTTATTTAGTGCAGGTCAGTGCCGGAGCAGCGTCCCCGGAGTTCAGGGGTTGTGCTACAGGGGGGTCAGAGGCTCTGGGATGAGGAATTTGGGGTGTCAGGGAGAACAGGGGGGGTCAGGCTGCTCCTGTGTCACCCCCAGGTGTGACCCAGGTTGCTCCTGTCCCCCCCCCAGGTGTGGCTCCCACCCAGGGGGGCTCAGGCTGCCCCTGTGTCCCATCTGGGGGCGCTCAGGCTGCTCCTGTGTCACCCCCAGGTGTGGCTCCCACCCAGGTGTGTCCCCCCAGGTGTGACCCAGGTTGCTCCTGTCCCCCCCCAGGTGTGACCCAGGCTGCTCCTGTCCCCCCCCAGGTGTGACCCAGGTTGCTCCTGTGTCACCCCCAGGTGTGACCCAGGCTGCTCCTGTCCCCCCCCAGGTGTGACCCAGGTTGCTCCTGTGTCACCCCCAGGTGTGACCCAGGTTGCTCCTGTCCCCCCCCCAGGTGTGGCTCCCACCCAGGGGGGCTCAGGCTGCCCCTGTGTCCCATCTGGGGGTGCTCAGGCTGCTCCTGTGTCACCCCCAGGTGTGGCTCCCACCCAGGTGTGTCCCCCCAGGTGTGACCCAGGTTGCTCCTGTCCCCCCCCAGGTGTGACCCAGGTTGTTCCTTGTGTCACCCCCAGGTGTGGCTCCCACCCAGGTGTGGCTCAGGCTGCCCCTGTGTCCCATCTGGGGGCGCTCAGGCTGCTCCTGTCCCCCCCCAGGTGTGACCCAGGTTGCTCCTGTGTCAGCCCCAGGTGTGGCTCCCACCCAGGTGTGTCCCCCCAGGTGTGACTCAGGCTGCTCCTGTCCCCCCCCAGGTGTGACCCAGGTTGTTCCTTGTGTCACCCCCAGGTGTGGCTCCCACCCAGGTGTGTCCCCCCAGGTGTGACTCAGGTTGCTCCTGTCCCCCCCCAGGTGTGACCCAGGTTGCTCCTGTCCCCCCCCCAAGGTGTGGCTCCCACCCAGGGGGGCTCAGGCTGCTCCTGTGTCACCCCCAAGTGTGTCCCGTGTCCCCCCCCAGGTGGGGTTTGGGGGTCCAGCAGGGCCAGCCCAGCCCCGAGGGCTCCGTGTGCTCCGTGTCCTCCTGGCCGTGTCCCCGATGCCCCGAATGTCCCCAAGCGGCGCCGTCCGTGTCCCCAGGGTGGCTCTGGGGGTCCAGGCCCCCCCCTTTGGCTACTTGGGGGGGTGCGAGGGCGACGGCTCCAGGTGCAGGGGCCGGGTGACGCTTACCGTGCTGCCACACGCCAGGAAGGAGGCGCCCAGGGCCACCAGGCACAGCCAGGTCTGCGGGGACAGGAGGGGACAGTCAGGGACGGCAGGGACAGGAGGGGACAGGAGGGACAGCAGGGGACAGCAAGGACAGCAGGGGACAGCAGGGACAGTCAGGGACAGCGGGGACAGGAGGGACAGCAGGGACAGTCAGGGACAGGAGGGGACAGTCAGGGACGGCAGGGACAGTCAGGGACAGGAGGGACAGGAGGGGACAGCAGGGATGGGAGGGACAGGAGGGACAGCAGGGACAGTCAGGGACAGGAGGGGACAGTCAGGGACGGCAGGGACAGGAGGGACAGTCAGGGACAGGAGGGACAGCAGGGACAAGAGGGGACAGCAGGGACAGGAGGGGAGACCAGGGACAGGAGGGGACAGGAGGGACAGTCAGGGACAGGCAGGGGAGGGGACTGACAGGAATGAGGGATTTGTCTTTCCAAACCAGCACTGGGGGATAAAAGAAACAATGGGAAGGATTCCACTGATTGATGAATGGAGAAAGAGATTTGCTTTTACAAATAAACTTTGGGTTTGCTGATAAATGAAATTGGACATTGAAAGGTGAAAGAAACAACTGGGGGAAACCCCTAAATTCCATAGGAATTAAAAATTAAGAGGGAGGGTTGTACATCAGAGGGGAATCTTTGGTGTCAGGTGTTCTGGGAAGTCTGAACCTCTCAAGTACCTCAGAAATGGGGGAAAAAACCCCCAAATTCCATAAAAATTAAAAATTAAAGGGCAGGGTCTTGCATTGGAGGGGAATCTTTGGTGTCAGGAGTTCTGGGAAGTCTGAACCCCCCAAACACCTCAGAAATGGGGAGAACCCCTCAATTCTGTAAGAATTAAAAACGAAAAGGAGAGTTGTGCATTAGAGGGATTCACCCCGAGGTGCCACCCGAGGAGCTGAGGGCAAAGCTCCGTGCCCAGGTCATGGACGGGAGGACGAGGGGACAGTCCCAGGGGTCACACACAGGTGACACAGGACAGTCCCAGGGGTCACACAGAGGTGACACAGGACAGTCCCAGGGGTCACACACAGGTGACACAGGACAGTCCCAGGAGTCACACAGAGGTGACACAGGACAGTCCCAAGGGTCACACAGAAGTGACACAGAGCTGAGTGAGATGGGGACAGTCCCAGGGGTCACACAGAGGTGACACAGGACAGTCCCAAGGGTCACACAGAAGTGACACAGAGCTGAGTGAGATGGGGACAGTCCCAGGAGTCACACACAGGTGACACAGGACAGTCCCAAGGGTCACACACAGGTGACAGAAGCTGAGGGGACAGTCCCAAGGGTCACACACAGGTGACACAGAGCTGAGTGAGATGGGGACAGTCCCAGGAGTCACACACAGGTGACAGAGGACAGTCCCAAGGGTCACACAGAAGTGACAGAAGCTGAGGGGACAGTCCCAAGGGTCACACAGAGGTGACACAGGACAGTCCCAAGGGTCACACACAGGTGACACAGGACAGTCCCAAGGGTCACACACAGGTGACAGAAGCTGAGGGGACAGTCCCAGGGGTGACACACAGGTGACACAGGACAGTCCCAAGGGTCACACAGAAGTGACATAGAGCTGAGTGAGATGGGGACAGTCCCAGGAGTCACACACAGGTGACACAGGACAGTCCCAGGAGTCACACACAGGTGACACAGGACAGTCCCAAGGGTCACACAGAAGTGACACAGAGCTGAGTGAGATGGGGACAGTCCCAGGGGTCACACACAGGTGACAGAAGCTGAGGGGACAGTCCCAGGGGTCACACAGAGGTGACACAGGACAGTCCCAAGGGTCACACACAGGTGACAAAAGCTGAGGGGACAGTCCCAAGGGTCACACACAGGTGACACAGAGCTGAGTGAGATGGGGACAGTCCCAGGGGTCACACACAGGTGACACAGGACAGTCCCAAGGGTCACACAGAAGTGACATAGAGCTGAGTGAGATGGGGACAGTCCCAAGGGCCACACACAGGTGACAGAGCTGAGCAGGGAGGGGACAGCCCCAAGGGCTGGGATCTGCCAGGGCCAGCCCAGGCTGGGGCAGGTGAGGGGGTCCTGCCCCTCTCAGGTGAGGCCCCACGTGCCTGGGGAGGCACCAGGCCAGGTCCTGGAGCTGCTGCACAGGAGGAGTTTGGGCAGCAGCTCCTCCCTGAGCGAGGCCCTGGCACAGAGTTCCCAGCGATGCCCCAGCCCTGGCAGTGCCCGTGCCAGGCTGGGCAGGGCTGGCACCACCTGGGCAGGTGGGAGCTGTCCCTGCCTGTGCCATTCACACCCTCTGAAAAATCCCTTCGCCCAGGATTGTTCTCTGGGGAAGCTGAGGAGCCTCAGAGAAAAGGAAAACAATTCTTATCTCATTTGCTTCTCCTGTGTTGTGCTCATGTGGAATGTGTTTGGAGATTGTTCACCCACAGGTGATTGTTTCATTGGATTCTGCTGTGAATTGTTTTTACTCTTGGGCCAATCAGGGCCAAGCTGTGTCAGGACTCTGGAGAGAGTCACGAGTTTTCATTATTATTCATTATTCATTATTATTATTTCATTATTAGCCTTCTGTAAGTGTCCTTTCTGTATTTATATATATTTAAAAACCACTATATATATATAACATTATAATAATATATAATATATAATATATATATATAATATATAAGATATAATATATGATATAAAATATATCATATATAATATATAATATAAATATATAATATATATTTATTACATATTATAATATTATAAATAGTATATATATTATGTATAATATTTAATAATATTATATATATTATATATAGTATTTAATAATATTATATATATAATACCATATCTATAATTTATATGTATATGTTAGTATAGTATTCTTTAATATAATATTATAAAATAATAAATTAGCCTGCTGACCATGGAGTCCAATTCACCATTCCTGCCTTTCTTGGGACATTCCCAACAAATCCAACACCTGCCCATGCCAGAGGGGTTGGACAAAATTTAAATCCCTCGCAGCCCAACCCATCCCGTGGCTCCAAGGTCACCTCTGTGGCACCCAGACAGGGAATATTTGTCTGCTCTGGGGTGCCCTGACTCTGACCCCATTCATGCAGAAAGTTTCCTGGGCTTTAAGCTGGACCAGAACCCACAAAAATGTGAAATAAATGATGGAGAGCAGTGTAGGTGAGAAATTTTGGGGTTGGGATTTTCAGTGTGCAAGACGGAGGGCACAGGGTGTCCCCCTGGGCTGCTTCCTCATGGTTTGGGTGGAATTTTGTAATCGGGCAGAAAAGTCAGCACTGGGAGCTCTTTGGGATCAGTTCTTGGGGTAAAAGGGAAAATAGGTGCTAAAATTCTTTGGGATCAGTTACTGGGTTAAAAGGGAAAATAATCCAGGTGCCAAAAGGGGATCAGTTCTTTGGGATCAGTTCTTGGGTTAAAAGGGAAAATAATCCAGGTGCCAAAAGGGGATCAGTTCTTTGGGATCAGTTCTTGGGGTAAAAGGGAAAATAGGTGCTAAAATTCTTTGGGATCAAGTTATTGGGTTAAAAGGGAAAATAATTTATGTATCAAAAGGGGATCAGTTCTTTGGGATCAGTTATGGAATTAAAAGGGAAAATAATCCAGGTGCCAAAAGGGAATCAGTTCTCTGGGATCAGTTCTTGGGTTAAAAGGGAAATAATCCAGGTGTCAGCTCTTAATTGGATCATTTAGTCTCAAAAGACCTTGGAACAAGACTGTTGGTCATTTAGTGCCTTCTAATGAGCTGAAATCACTAATGAGTTGATAATCACTAATGATAATCACTGATCTCACTTTAGAGCTGACTGCCTGAGGGACCTGGACAGGCCGTGCTTAATTGAGCTGATAATCACTAATGAGCTGATAATCAGTATGAGATGAAATCACTAATGAGATGAAATCACTAAAACGTGAAATTACTAATGAGCTGAAATTATTAATGAGCTGAAATCATTAATGAGCTGAGAATCACTAATGAGCTGAAATCACTAAAAGGTGAAATCATTAATGAGCTGAAATTATTAATGAGCTGATAATCACTAATGAGCTGAAATCACTAAAAGGTGAAATCACTAATGAGCCGAAATTATTAATGAGCTGAAATCACTAAAGAGCTGAGAATCACTAAGAGCTGATAATCACTAATGAGCTGATAATCACTAATGGGCTGATAAATACTATTGAGCTGATAATCACCAATGAGATGATAATCACTAATGAGCTGAAATCACTAAAGAGCTGATAATCACTAATGAGATGAAATCACTAATGAGCTGAAATCATGAATGAGCTGATAATCCCTAATGAAGTGATAATTACTAAGATTTGATCTCACTTAAGAGCAGAAATCGTAAATGAGCTCATAATCACAAATGAGCCAAAATCACTAATGAGCTGATAATCACTAATGAGCTGAAATCAGTAAAAGGTGAAATAATTAATGAGCTGAAATTATGAATGAGCTGACAATCACTAATGAGCTGAAATATCAAATTACATGATAATCACTGAGCTGAAATCACTAAAGAGCTGATGATCACTAATGAACTGATAGTCAACTAATGAGCTGAAATCATGAATGAGCCAAAATCACTAATGAGCTGATAATTACTAATGAGCTGAAATCACTTATGAGCTAATAAACACTAATGAGCTGAAATCAATAAAAGGTGAAATCACTAATGAGCTGAAATCATGAATGAGCCAAAATCACTAATTTGCTGATAATCACTAATGAGCTGAAATCACAAATTATATGATAATCACTGCGCTGAAATCACTAAAGAGCTGATAAATCACTAATGAACTGATAATCACTAATGAGCTGAAATCACTAATGAGCTGAAATCAATAAAAGGTGAAATCACTAATGAGTTGAAATCACTAATGAGCTGATAATTACTAATGAGCTGCAATCACTAATGAGCTGGTAACTCCTAATGAGCCGAGCTTGCTCAGAGTGCCTGCGCAGCCTGGCCAGGCCGTGCTTGACTGAACTCTCTGTGCTGGGCACCCCCAGCAGCCACGGTCGGGGAGACCCCAAAACCACCGGGGGCACCTCGAAGGCCCCCACACACAGGGGGTGCCCAGGGGGTGCCCAGGGGTGCCCAGGGCATGCCCAGGTGGTGCCCAGGTGGTGCTCAGGTGATGCTCAGGTG
>CM032381.1:1671761-1745471 GCA_019023105.1 Diglossa brunneiventris
GCCCCCAAACCCAGGGGTGTGGTACCCTGGCACCACAAGGGCGGTGACACCTGTGCCCCTGTCACTCACCTGTCCCCCACCCCATGCAGGTGCCCTGGCACCACACGGGCACTGTCAGCTGTGCCCCTGCCCCTCTCACCTGTCCCGTCCCCCCCACCTGGTACAGGTGGAACCCCCAAACCCGGGGGTGCAGTACCCTGGCTGCCCTCCTCACCTGTCCCTCACCCTGCACAGGTGGAGCCCCCAAACCCAGGGGTGCAGTAGCCTGGCACTGGGCACTGACACCTGTGCCCCTGTCCCTGTCCCCTCACCTGTGCCCCTGTCCCCTCACCTGTCCCCTTGGCATCACAAGGGCACTGACACCTGTGCCCCTGTCCCCTCACCTGTCCCTTGGCACCACAAGGGCACTGCCACCTGTGCCCCTGTCCCCTCACCTGTCCCTTGGCACCACAATGGCACTGACACCTGTCCCTGTCCCTGTCCCCTCACCTGTGCCCCTGTCCCTGTCCCCTCACCTGTGCCCCTGTCCCCTCACCCGTCCCTCACGTGCGCAGGTGGAGCACCCGAACCCGGGCGTGCGGTACCCGGGCACCACATGGGCACTGACACCTGTGCCCCTGTCCCTGTCCCCTCACCTGTGTCCCTGTCCCCTCACCTGTCCCTCACGTGCACAGGTGGAGCACCCGAACCCGGGCGTGCGGTACCCGGGCACCACGCGCGTGGCGTACCTGCCCGACTGCCCCGAGGGGAACAAGGTGCTGGGGCTGTTCCGCAAGGCCTTCGCCCAGCGCCTCACCTTCACCGTGGGCACCTCGCTGACCACGGGCCGTGCCAACGTCATCACCTGGAACGACATCCACCACAAGACCAACTGCACCGGCGGGCCCCAGCTGTGCGGGGGGCACGGGGGCACCGGGGGGCACGGGGGCACCGGGGGGCACCGGGGGGCACCTGGGGGCACCGAGGGGCACCGGGGGGCACCGGGGGGTTGGGGGACAGTACCCACCACGAGACTGACTGCCCCCAGCTGTGCCAGGGGTGTGGGGGCACCTGGGGAGGCTGATGGGCACCTGTGCACATGGGGGGCACCTGGGTGGGCACCCGGGGTTTGGGGAGCAGCATCCACCGCATCCAGCACCAGCTGTGGGAGTGGGCACTGGGGGCACTGGGGGGCACCTGGGCTGTGGGGGAAGGGAGGATGTGAGGGGTGGGCACCCTGGGGTTGGGGGCACGGCCTGACCCGCTCCCCTGTGCCCCCAGGTTCGGGTACCCCGACCCCACGTACCTCGCCCGGGTGCAGGAGGAGCTGCGGGCCAAGGGCATCACCGAGGACTGAGCGGGGGGCAGGGACCCCTCCCGGGCTGGGGGAGCCCCCCAGGATCACCCCGGGCAGCGAGGACCCCCCCGGAGCCCCCCTGGGCAGCGGGACCCCCGGGCAGGGGGACCCCCATACCAGGGGACCCCCCCGGGGCATGAGGAGCCCCCCCGGGCAGAGGGATCCCCCCTTCAATGGGACCCCCATGCAGGGGGATCCCCCATAAAACAGGACCCCCCATGCAGGGGATCCCCCCTTCAATGGGACCCCCATGCAGGGGGATCCCCCATAAAACAGGACCCCCCATGCAGGGGATCCCCCCTTCAACGGGACCCCCCTGAGTTGGGGGCTCCCCCAGCCCCCCCGGCTGGCAGTGGGGGGCACAAGGAGGGGGCCAGACCCCCCCGGGGGGGCTGGTGCCACCCAGCCCCCGCAGCACGGACAGACAGACAGACCCCTGTACATAGCCCTGACCCCCAGGACAGACAGACAGACAGGGGGGTCCCTGCCCCCCGCCCCCCAAGCCCCGGGGGGGTCCCACCCTCGGGGGGGGTTATTTATTTTTTATTTCCCCCCCAGGTCTGTAACTTTGATCCAATAAAAATATGCAACGGCTGGAGGGGGGCTCCCCCCATTCTTGGGGCAGCGAGGGGTGGGTGAGGGGACATGGGGGCACAGGGCTGGGGACACGGGGATGGGGACAAGAGACGTGGGGATTTGGGATGGGACATGGAGATGTTGGGATGGGACGTGGGGGTTTTGGGGTGGGACATGGGGATTTTGGGGTGGGACATGGGGATTTTTGCGGTGAGGACATCGGGGTGGGGGCATCAGGACAATGGGATGGACATGGGGACATTGGCCTGGGACAGCAGGATGGAGACATTGGGGTGGGGACAGGGGCATGGGACAGAGTGAGGGCACACTGGGGCTGTGTGGGGGGGACTTCGGGGTGGGACACTGGGATGAGCTGTTGGGACACTGGGCTGGGAAACCAGGATGGAAACTTTGGGATTGTGGGGTGTGGGCACTGGGCTGGGCCCTGAGGGCAGGGGGATTTTGGGGTGGGACAACACAGAATCATGGAGTGGACTGGGCTAGGAGGGACCCTAAAATCCATCCCATCCCACACCTGCCATGGCAGGGACACCTCCCTCCGTCCCAGGTGCTCCAGCCTGGCCTTGGGCACTGCCAGGGATCCAGGGGCAGCCCCAGGTGCTCGGGGAAATCCATGCCAGCCCCTCACAGGGAGGAATTCCAGCCCTGCCCCCTGGCACTGGGAGCCATTCCCTGTGTCCTGTCCCTCCATCCCTTGTCCCCAGTCCCTCTCCAGCCCTCCTGGAGCCCCTTCAGGCCAGGAAGGGGCTCTGAGCTCTCCCTGCAGTGAGGGGAGCACCCCCGCTCTCCAGCCTGGCCCCAGAGGGGCTCCAGCCTGGAGCAGCTCCGGGCCTCCTCTGGGCTCTCTCCTCATCCCCCCTGTGCTGGACCCCAGGGCTGGAGCAGCTCTGCAGGTGGGGTCTCACCTGGGCACAGGAGCGGAGCCCCCTCCCTCCCTCTGCTCTCGCTGGGCTCAGCCCAGGCTCGGGGGTCTCTGGGCCCTGTCCAGCCCTCAGCCCCAGCACCCCCAGCTCCTTCTCCCGGCGCTGCTCCATCTGTTTGTCCCCCTGGCTCCATCCCGGGGTCACCTTGGCCCAGGGGCAGCTCCTGCCCTTGGCCTTGTTGAACCTCAGCAGATTCCCACGGGACACTGCCCCAGCTCAGCCAGGTCCCTCAGGATGGCCCCGTCCTCCAGGGCTGTCACTGACCCTCAGCTCGGTCCCTGTGCCCGTGTCACGGGTGAGGTGACACATTCAGGGACTCCGGTCCCAGTGTGGGCCCCGAGGGCACCGCTGGGCACTGCTGTCCCCTGGGGCTCCGAGCCCCTGCCCACGGCCCCCTGGCTGTGACAGTGCAGCCAATTCTGCACCCACCTCAGTCCAGTCCTGGAATCCCTCTCCCCAGTGTGACCCCAGTGTCCATCTCCCCAGTCCAGCCCCAGTGTCCATCTCCCCAGTGTGACCCAGTGTCCATCTCCCCAGTGTGACCCAGTGTCCATCTCCTCAGTGTGACCCAGTGTCCATCATCTCCCCAGTGTGACCCAGTGTCCATCTCCTCAGTGTGACCCAGCGTCCATCATCTTCCCAGTCCCAGTGTCCATCTCCCCAGTGTGACCCAGTGTCCATCTCCCCAGTGTGACCCAGTGTCCATCATCTCCCCAGTGTGACCCAGTGTCCATCATCTCCCCAGTGTGACCCAGCATCCATCTCCCCAGTGTGACCCAGTGTCCATCTCCCCAGTGTGACCCAGTGTCCATCATCTCCCCAGTGTGACCCCAGTGTCCATCTCCCCAGTGTGACCCCAGTGTCCATCTCCCCAGTCCAGCCCCAGTGTCCATCTCCCCAGTGTGACCCAGCATCCATCTCCCCAGTGTGACCCAGTGTCCATCTCCCCAGTGTGACCCAGTGTCCATCTCCCCAGTGTGACCCAGTGTCCATCATCTCCCCAGTGTGACCCAGCATCCATCTCCCCAGTCCAGCCCCAGTGTCCATCTCCCCAGTGTGACCCCAGTGTCCATCTCCCCAGTGTGACCCAGTGTCCATCTCCCCAGTCTGACCCCAGTGTCCATCTCCCCGGTGTGACCCAGTGTCCATCTCCCCAGTGTGACCCCAGTGTCCATCTCCCCAGTGTGACCCAGTGTCCATCATCTCCCCAGTGTGACCCCAGTGTCCATCTCCCCGTGTGACCCAGTGTCCATCTCCCCGGTGTGACCCCAGTGTCCATCATCTCCCCAGTTTGACCCCAGTGTCCATCATCTCCCCAGTTTGACCCCAGTGTCCATCTCCCCAGTGTGACCCAGTGTCCATCATCTCCCCAGTGTTACCCCAGTGTCCATCTCCCCAGTGTGACCCCAGTGTCCATCATCTCCCCAGTCTGACCCCAGTGTCCATCTCCCCGGTGTGACCCAGTGTCCATCTCCCCAGTGTGACCCAGTGTCCATCTCCCCAGTCTGACCCCAGTGTCCATCTCCCCAGTGTGACCCAGTGTCCATCTCCCCAGTCTGACCCCAGTGTCCATCTCCCCATCTGCTGGAGGGAATGCTTGGGGTTCCAGCATGAGCAGTTCCTGTGGGGCCAGGGGGAGCCCAGCACACCATCCACGCTCTGGAAGGTTCTCTGGAGCAGTTCCCAGGGTGGAGCCCAGGATCTGGAAGGTTCTCTGAAGCAGTTTCCTGGCTGGATCTCAGGATCGAGGCTCTGGAAGTTTCCAGAGCTCTGTCACCGTGCCCAGCTCCCTGGCAGTGGTGCCAATGGAAGCAGCAGAACAGACACTGCCTCAGGTGAGTCCCCAACCCTGGCACCATGGGGACCATCCTTATTCCTCCCCACTGACCTCGGCCGTGGGAGGACAGTCCAAGACCTTGGGCAGAGTCAAAAGTCTCACACAGATTAGGAAATGTCCCCTGTCCCACCAGTATGGGCCAGTCTCTGCTGTTGGGAGCAGCTGCCCCCTGCTCCAGAGAGAGGGGACACCCCAGAGGACACCCCAGAGGTCACCTGTGGTGTTACCTGCACGGCACAGACAGGACTGGAGGGACTGGGATCTCGGCTGGTGTTCACAGAAGTGTCTCAGGTATTCAATTCCCATCTCTCAGAGGTGGGGCAGTTCTCCTCTGCTCATTGGGCAGTTTTCTTTATCTCCCCCACAACCAATCCTCCCTCCAGGAGATATCTGCTGTTCGTGGGCCATTAATTATTAATTATCTCCTGTTAATGGGTCATTAATTATTAACTACCTTCTGCTCATGGGCCAGTGAGTGTCCCTGCATGGCTGATAAAATTCCATCATCCCATGGGGAGATGCTCCGCCCAGGGGAGGAGCCAAACATTCCTGCCTGGATACAATCTGAGATTTCAAACATTCCTGCCTGGATACAATCTGAGATTTCAAACATTCCTGCCTGGATACAATCTGAGATATCAAACATTCCTACCTGGATACAATCTGAGATTTCAAACATTCCTACCTGGATACAATCTGAGGTTTGGGACACCCCAGCAGCCTTTTCCCCCTGCATTCCCCGAGGAGCAGCTTTCTTCTCCATTGCATTTCCAGAATGTTCTGGGAAGCTCTGGGGTGGTGCTGACCCCCTGCCCAGGCCAGACTGTCACAGGTATCACCTGAGCCAGGACCTGCCACACCTGGATCCCACCCTGGCTTTATTTAAACCAAATCCTTGGCTTTTATTGTCTTTTTTCCTGTTTTCCTGTTTTTTTGGGTTTTTTTGTTTGTTTTTTTTTTTTTTTGCCTGAAACACCCAATGGGCTGAGGTTGGTATTACCTGGAGCATCCATCTCCAGCAGCCCTGGAGCTGCAGAGGAAAACTCCCCCCTTGTGCAGGATCCCTGCTCCAGCAGAAGCACAGCTGGCACTGCAGGAGGGCTGAGCCCCCATGGGATGGGGCTGTGCCAACCCCTGACACACAGGGGGTCAGGGCATGGTCTGACTCTGGCAGGGTTGGTTTGTATCACTGCATTGTTTATTTTATGTTTTATTTTATTTTATTATTTTATTTTATTTTACTTTATTATTTTATTTTATTTTATTTTTTATTTTCTTCCCTACTAAAGAACTGTTCTTCCCGCTCCCATATCTTTGCCTGAGAGCCCCTTAATTTCAAATTTACAACAATTCAGAGGGAGGGGGTTTCCATTTTCCATTTCAGGGGAGGCTCCTGCCTTCCTCAGCACACACCTGGCTTCTCAAACCAAGACAGAGGGAAAGGAGCTGAGCATGAAAAGCATCGTGTGCCTGAGAGCCAGGCTGAGCAGGAGCAGCACAACAACCACCGGGTGAATCCAGGCGGATCCAGGTGGATCGGGCTGCCAGGATCGGTGTGCCAGGTACATCTGGGCTGGCACCACAAGGGACAGTCACTCCCAGCCTGGGGTGTGTGATAAATGAGAGAAATAGCGGATTTGTCTTTCCAAACCAGCTCTGGGTCTGCTGGTGGATAAAACCAGCACTGGGAGATAAAAGAAACAATGGGAAGGATTCCACTGATTGATGAATGGAAAAAGAGATTTGCTTTTACAAATAAACTTTAGGTTTGCTGATAAATGAAATTAGACATTGAAAAATGAAAGAAACAATGGGGAAGAAAAAACCCTAAATTCCATAAGAATTAAAAATGAAAAGGGAGGGTTATACATTAGAGGGAAATCTTTGGTATCAGGCATTTTGGGAAGTCTGAACCTCTCAAGCACCTCAGAAATGGGGAAAAAGAGAGGGAAATTGGGATAAAAAGGAGGCTGCGTCCTCCAAAAATTTGAGAGACCCCAGGGGAATGCCCCATGGCCTCTGCCTTTCATGGAATAAAGCAAAAGGACTCCTCTGTCTCCTCTTTGGACACAAACCTCTGGTGTTTGTGGATGAATTCTCCTAACAATGAGTAATGCCATGCTTGACTCTCACAATTAATGGACAAATATCATGTATATAGGTTCAGAAAAGTTTTATAGATTTCTGGTTATGTTTTACCCCCTCGTGTAGTTATCAAGGGACGTCTGGCAGGGCTGGCTTGTCACTGTGGAACACCTGAGCTCCAGTCAGGATTTGAGGAGGAGATCTCCACCACTGGACAGGAAAGAAGGGATTGATGGACAGAACTTTGGGAGGAGTTGAAGGGTTAAAAAGTGAAAACCTCCATTGGGAGGGGGCTGAGCACACGGCGGGGAAAATCTTTTGCTCCCAGCGCCGTAACATTTTGTCTTTATTCAGTCTTCTGTTGTATTTTTGATAAGGTTTAATACACCTTCCTAAAGTATGAAAAGTGAGGAGCTGCTTCTCACAGGTGCCCAGGATGCCTCAGGATCGGGGGCAGAAATGCCATCCTGGAGGGAGAAATGCCACTCTGGGGCAGAAATGCCACACTGGAGGCAGAAATGCCACTCTGGGGCAGAAATGCCATCCTGGAGGGAGAAATGCCATCCTGGAGGCAGAAATGCCACCTTGGAGGCAGAAATGCCACCTGGGAGGCAGAAATGCCACTCTGGAGGCAGAAATGCCACTCTGGGGCAGAAATGCCACTCTGGGGCAGAAATGCCACACTGGAGGCAGAAATGCCACCTGGGAGGCAGAAATGCCACCCTGGAGGCAGAAATGCCACCTGGGAGGCAGAAATGCCATCCTGGAGGGAGAAATGCCACTCTGGGGCAGAAATGCCACCTGGGGCAGAAATGCCACCCTGGAGGGCCGGGAGGGAGGATGGAACCAGCCATGGGTGCTGTGCCCCAGCCCAATCCACGACTGGGAACTGAGCTGCCATCGAGCAGGGCCAGGGTGGAGCCCCTGGGGCCTGGGGACAGGGGTCCAGTCCCAGTGTGGGTGTCAGAACCCAGGACATCCCTCTGGCTGCCCGGGGGACTCCAGACCCTGGCAGGGGGCTCAGAGACCTTGGCACAGAGTCACAAACACCTGTGCCTTGGATTTTAGCTCATGGAAACAATTCCCAACTTTGTGTGAGGAGTTACAAGACACAAGAGTTTGAGTAGAATGACAGTGAATTTGTCACAGGGTGAAAAAGTAGAATTTTGGGGATTTAGAATGGGGGTTCAAGAGGCAAGGAATCTGGGCATGTCTCCTTCTCCTCCTTCTCCTTCTCCTTCTCCTTCTCCTTCTCCTTCTCCTTCTCCTTCTCCTTCTCCTTCTCCTTCTCCTTCTTTTTCTCTTCTTCTTTCTTCTTCTTCTTCTTCTTCTTCTTCTTCTTTCTCTTCTTCTTCTTCTTCTTCTTCTTCTTCTTCTTTCTTCTTCTTCTCTTCTTCTTTCTTCTTCATTCTTTTCTTCTTCTTTCTTCTTTCTTCCTCTTCTTCCCTTTCTTCTTCCTCTTCCTCCTCTTCTTATTTTTCTTCTTCCTCTTCCTCTTTTTCCTCTTTTTCTTCTTTTTCCTCTTCTTCCTCCTCTTCCTCCTCTTCCTTCTCTTCCTCCTCTTCCTCCTCTTCCTCTTCCTCTTCCTCTTCCTCTTCCCCTTCCTCTTCCTCTTCCTCTTCCCCTCCTCCTCCTCCTCCTCCTCCATCTCCTGCTGTGATGGTGGCACTTTTGGATTGGTTTAGAGACAGAATGTTTAACACAGGTGATAGGTATTGGGAAATTACTGTAAATAAAGCACGTGTAGTTTTTAGCATAAAAAGCCAACACGGCCCCAAGGGCAGGGACTGTGCCACAACCCGACTGCTGGACACACCTCAGCAGGCCAGAGAAAGAATGAAATAGAGAAGAGAAAATAAACAACCTTGAAAAGCAAAACCGATGAAGCTCGACTTCTTCTTAGAGCGTGGGGCTGGGAAAAAAAACCCTTTATACCTCGGGAGCCGTTCCAGCAACACAAACCCCGAGATGTGGGGAGTGACAGTTGGTGGCATCACAGCGCCCCAAACCTGCCAGGGCCAGTGCCACGGGCGGGCAGTGCCAGGGGCACCCAAGGATGGCTGGAGATGGAGCCTGCGCCTCTCACCCCTGTCCGGGCACCCCCTGGGCCTGGAAAAACAAAAAATCCCATCCCACGGTGATGCGGGGGGCTGAGAGAACTGAGTGGGGCAGGGGGACTCATTTCATGGGCTCATGGACACCCGGGCAGAGAGGGTGGGGAGGGGGGGGGGGCACATTCCCCTGGGGATTCGGGGGTGTCACATCCCCCCCTGGATGGGGTGGGGGTGTCACATCCCCCTAGGGATTTGGGGGGTGTCACATTCTCCCTGGGGATGGGGGTCACATTCCCCTGGGGATTTGGGGGGTGTCACATTCCCCCCTGGATGGGGTGGGGGTGTCACATTCCCCTGGGGATTTGGGGGGTGTCACATCCCCCCCTGGATGGGGTGGGGGGTACATTCCCTTCGGGATGGGGTGGGGAGGGGGTGTCACAAACCCCTAGGGATTTGGGGGGTCACATTCTCCCTGGGGATGGCGAGGGGGTGTCACATTTCCCTCGGGATCAGGGGGTGTCACATTCCCCCTGAATGGGGAGGGGGTGTCACATTCCCTGGGGATGGGGAGGGGGTGCCACATCCCCCTCGGGATTTGGGGGGTGTCACATTCCCAGCCAGGCACCAGCCCTGGAGAACTGGAAGGTGCAAGGGGCTGCTCAAATCCACCCTGAGGGCAAACCTGGGCACCTGCAGTCACTGGGACCTGCGGTCGGTGAATGAAGGGAACACCTGAGGCTGCGCTGTCACCGTGATATTTTATGAAAAATCCCTTTGCCAGGAGTTTTTTCCTAAGAAGCCTCAGAAAAGAAATGTAAACAACAATGATCTGATTGCTTGGAATGTGCTCTGGAGGTTGCTGACCAACAGGCGCATCTTTGATTGGTTCCATGTGAATTGTTTTCACTTGATGACCAATCCCAGTCCAGCTGTGTCAGACTCTCTGGTCTGTCACAGGTTTTTATTATTCATTCTTCTCTGGCCTGATGTCTCTCTTTAGTATAGTTTTAGTATATCATTTTCTTTTAATATAATATCATAATATAATAAATCAGCCTTCTGAAAACTTGGAGTCAATTCTCATCTCTCACCTCATCCTGGGGACCCTCAAACACCGCAACAGTGCCCCAGTGGAACAGCCCTGCCCTGTGTGAGCCCCCTGTGGGGCTGCAGAAGGGAACAGAGCCCCTGTGGGCACAGTGTGAGCTCCTGTGGGGCACAGTGTGAGCCCCTGTGGGGCACAGTGTGAGCTCCTGTGGGGCTGCAGAAGGGAACAGAGCCCCTGTGGGGCACAGTGTGAGCTCCTGTGGGGCGCAGTGTGAGCTCTCAGGGGCTTCAGAGGGAGCAGAGCCCCTGTGGTTTATGCCAGGACTGTCAGGGAAGAGTTTGGATCAGTCCTGCCTCGAGCAAAGGCAAAACCATCCCTGGGATTGTTCCTGCTCACGGATCTTGGTGGGGATGCAGAGGACAGGGAACACAAATGTCCCTGAGGGGATTTGATTCTGGGGTGAGAACAGTCTGGAAATTGAACTGTATCCCCTTGTGTGGCTGCATTTGTCCTCACAGAGAAAAGCAAGGCACAACTTCCCAAGAATATTCTGGAATTCACATTCTCTGAAGCTCAGAGAAAGGAAAAAACAGTTCTTATCTCATTTACTGCTCCTGTGTTGTTCACAAGTCGGGTGCATCGTGGAAGATTGTTTACCTGAAGGGAATTGGTAATTGGATTCTGGTTATTTGATCAATTATTCTGGTCAATTTGATTAATTGACCAATTGAATCCACGTGTGTGTGTCGGGACTGTCACTGACAGTCACGGGATTCTGTGCAGTGCAGTTGAGTGCCGGGCAGATTCAGTGTAATAAAATATAGAATATATTATAAATAATTATTTAATTATGTATAACATAATTAAATAATTATATATATTGAACATATATTAGATATTATATATAATTATATATAAAATATATATTTTATTATATTTTTTATATATATATATATATAAAATTAAATAATTATATATAAATAATAGTGAGTATAATAAAGTAATTAATTAGCCTTCTAATAAGATGGAGTCCTCTTCATCATCTTTGTCCCCTCTGTCGGGGTTGCCTTGATTTCTGACACTGCTGGCTGGGGGTGACCCTGCTGTGAGGATGAGGATGAGGATGAGGATGGGCTGCTCCAGCTGGGAGCTCTGGGCACAGCAGCCCTCGTGTCCTGGGAGAGATCCAGGACGGACACACGGACAGCCAGGACTGACTGACCTCAACACACACCTGGAGCAGCCGGGGACTGAGGAGATGGAAATCCTGCTGTGTGTGAAATGTGGGTGCAGCTGGAACCTGGGGGAACCTGGGCAGGGGTGGGTGGTGCAGGAAATGGGTGAGGGCAAGGCTTGGGACGAGGAATGGTGCAGAAAAAAGGGTGATTGTAAGGTGTGGGATGAGGAATGGTGTGGATGGAGTAAAATAAAGGGTAAATGCAAAGTTTGGGATGAGGAATGGTGTGGATGGAGTAAAATAAAGGGTAAATGCAAGGTGTGAGATAAGGAATGACATAGATGGTGCAGAATGGACGGTAAATGCAAAGTGTGGGATAAGGAATGGTGTGGACAGTGTAGAATAAAGGGTAAATGCCAAAGTGTGGGATAAGGAATGGTGTGGATGGTATAGAATAAAAGGTAAATTCAAGGTTTGGGATAAGGAGTGGTGTGGATGGTGTAAAGGATGAGTGCAAAGTTTAGGATTAGGAATGATGTGGACAGTGTAGAATAAAGGGTAAAGGCAAGGTTTGGGATAAGGAATTACATGGATGGTGTAAAGGGTAAATGCAAGGTGAGATAAGGGATGGTGCAGAATAAAGGGGGAGTGCAGGCTGTGGGATGAGGAATGGTGTGGATGGAGTGCAAGGTTTGGGATAAGGAATGATGTGGATGGTGCAGAAAAAAGGATGAGTGGAAGGCTTAGGATATGGAATGATGTGGACAGTGCAGAATAAAGAGTAAATGTAAGGTTTGGGTTAAGGTATGGTGTGGATGGTGTAAAATAAAGGGTGAGTGCAAGGTTTGGGATAAGGAATGGTGTGGATGGTGCAGAAAAAATGACCAATGCAAGGTGTGGGATAATGAATGGTGCAGAAAGAAGGGTGAGTGCAAGGTTTGGGATAAGGAATGGTGTGGATGGTGCAGAAAAAACGACCAATGCAAGGTGTGGGATAATGAATGGTGCAGAAAAAAGGGTGAGTGCAAGGTTTAGGATAAGGAATGATGTGGACAGTGTAGAATAAAGGGTAAATGCAAGGTTTGGGATGAGGAATGACATGGATGGAGTAAAGGATGAGTGCAAGGAGTGGGATAAGGAATGATGTGGATGGTGCAGAAAAAAGGTAAATGCAAGGTGTGAGATAAGCAATGGTGTGGACAGTGTAGAATAAAGGGTGAGTGTAAGCTGTGGGATAAGGAATGGTGTGGATGGTGTAAAGATAAGTGCCAGGGATAAGGAATGGTGTGGCTGGTGGAAAGGGTGAGTGCCAGGGATAAGGAATTTCATGGATGGTGTAGAATAAAGGATGAGTGCAAGATGTGGGATCAGAAATTACATGGATGGTGTAAAGGGTGAGTGCAAGGTTTAGGATAAGGAATGACACCAATGGTGCAGAATAAAGGGCAAATACAAGGTGTGAGATAAGGGATGGTGCAGAGTAAAGGGTGATTGCAAGGTTTGGGATAAGAAATTTCATGGATGGTGTAAAGGATGAGTGCAAGGTGTGGGATAAGGAATGGCGTGGATGGTGTAGAATAAAGGGTGAGTGCAAGGTGTGGGATAAGGAATGGTGTGGCCAGTGTAGAATAAAAGGCAAATGCAAGGTGTGACATAAGGAACGGTGTGGATGGTGTAAAATAAATGGTAATTGCAAGGTGTGGGATAAGGAATGGTGTGGATGGTGTAAAATAAATGGTAATTGCAAGGTGTGGGATAAGGAATGGTGTGGATGGAGTAAAGAATGAGTGCAAGGGATAAGGAATGGTGTGGGTGATGCAGAATAAAGGGCGAGGGCAAGGTGTGAGATAAGGAATTATGTGAATGGTGCAGAATAAAGGGCGACTGCAAAGTTTGGGATAAGGAATGGTGTAGATGGTATAAAGATGAGTGCAAGGTGTGGGATAAGGAATGGTGTGGATGGTGCAAAATAAAGGGTAAATGCAAGGTTTGGGATGAGGAATGGTGTGGATGGTACAGAATAAAGGGTGGGTGCAAGGTGTGGGATAAGGAATGGTGTAGATGGAGTAAAATAAAGGGTGGGTGCAAGGTGTGAGATAAGGGATGGTGTGGACAGTGTAGAATAAAGGGCGAGTGCAAGGTGTGGGATAAGGAATGACATGGATGGTGTAAAAGATGAGTGCAAGGGGTAAGGAATGGTGCGGATGGAGTAAAGGATGAGTGCAAGGTTTGGGATAAGGAATGATGTGGATGGTTGTCCCAGGGTGACGTTAAGATGTTTGTATCCCCATCCGTGTGTTGTGTTCATGCTGGATATCATGTCCTGTGCCTTCAAGACTGGCTCTGAAGAGTGAATGTTTTGTTTTGGTTTTGCTCTCAGCCGCTCCCCCATGGCTGGTGGGACACACAGACAGGGCAGTACATGGTGCTGCTTTTGCTTTTTGCTTTGCTCCTGCTTTGCTCTTGCTTTTTTGCTTCTGCTCATTAGTTAGTTTAGCTAAGCAGTCCAAATTTTCCCTGGACTGTTTCTCCTTTCCCTTTTTTGGACCAACTCAAACCTGCTCCGGACTGGGACCTGGCAAACACCGAGAGTTTGCACCTTGTGGCTGCAGCAGCTGCCCCAGCACCCGAGGGAGTGGTAACAGAGCAACCACCCCCAAGAGAGACTTTCTGAATTTGTCATTTTTCAGAGTGGTGACAGAGTGGTGTCATCTGGTATTGTTCATTCTGTGTGCTGGGGGGTGCTGTGCCTGTTAAATAAACAGGTTCTTTCCACTTCTCCCCAAGGAATCCTTCCCAAACCAGTTGTAGGGAGGGGCCGTGTGGGTTTGCTTTCTGGAGGGCCCCCTTTTGGAGGTTTTCTCCCAAATTTGCCCTAAACCAGGACAATGGTGCAGAATAAAGGACCAGTGCAAGGTGTGGGATAAGGGATGGTGTGGACAGTGTAGAATAAAGGGTGAGTGTAAGCTGTGGGATAAGGAATGACGTGGATGGTGTAAAGCTAAGTGCCAGGGATAAGGAACGGTGTGGATGGTGTAGAATAAAGGATGAGTGCAAGGTTTGGAATAAGAAATTAATGTGGTCAGTGTGGAGTAAAGGATGAGTGCAAGGAGTGGGATAAGGAATGATGTGGATGGTGCAGAAAAAAGGTAAATGCAAGGTGTGAGATAAGCAATGGTGTGGACAGTGTAGAATAAAGGGTGAGTGTGAGCTGTGGGATAAGGAATGGTGTGGATGGTGTAAAGATAAGTGCCAGGGATAAGGAATGGTGTGGATGGTGTAAAGATAAGTGCAAGGGATAAGGAATGGTGTGGATGGTGCAAAGGGGGAGTGCAAGGGATAAAGAATCACATGGATGGTGTAGAATAAAGGATGAGTGCAAGGTTTGGAATAAGAAATTACATGGATGGTGTAAAGGATGAGTGCAAGGTTTAGGATAAGGAATTAACGTGGTCAGTGTGGAATAAAGGGTGAGTGCAAGGAGTGGGACAAGGAATGACATGGATGGAGGGCAGTAAGGGGTGGGGAATGGCCTGGCTGTGACCAGGACAGGGTTAATTTCTGCAGCAGCTGCGAGGGGCAGGGCCAGGACCCCCAGGTCCTTATCAACATCGCTGTTCTGTTTGTTTAAATTCTTCTTTCCCCCACTGATCACTGCTGCCTTTCGTGCCCCCAGCTGGGTTTGAGTCTGGGGGGGCAGAACTGAGAACACACCTGGGAGTCACTGACCAAGGAAAGGGCAATTAAAGGATCAAAAGGGCAATTAAAGGATCCAAGGAAAGGGCAATTAAAGGATCAAAGACCCCCCCGTACCCCCCCTCACCTTTTCCAGGTGAAATCCCAGGTACAACCTGCAAATGAGGACGCTCCCCCTCCTCCAGGTGTGTCCCACCTGCGCCAGGACCAACCCTGGGGTGCTCCAGCCCTGACACCCCTGGGGCATGGGGGACTTGGGGATGGATTTGGGGTGATTTGGGGGAATTTGGGAATGAATCTGAGGTGATTTGGGGTGATTTGGGGATGAATTTGAGATGATTTGGGGGAATTTGGGGGATTTGGAAATGAATCTGAGGTGATTTGGGGATGAATTTGAGATGATTTGGGGGAATTTGGGAATGAATCTGAGGTGATTTGGGGATGAATTTGAGGTGATTTGGGGTGATCTGTGGATGATTTGGGGGTAATTTTGAGTGGTGAGGGGTAATTTGTGGGGAAGATTCAGGGATGTTTCAGGGTGATTTTGGGGCCATCCTGAGGTGATTTGGGAGATTTTTGGAGGTGATTTTGGGGTGGTTTGGGGCTGATTTTGGGGATTTCTTGGGGGTGGTTTTGAGTGATTTTTGTGTGATCTTTGGGATGATTTTGGGGAGATGTTTGGGGTGATTCTGGAGGTGCCACCCAGTGCTGGGGAAGCTCTGGGGTGGTGCTGACCCCCTGCACTGCCAGACTGTCACAGGTGTCACCTGAGCCAGGACCTGCCACACCTGGATCCCACCCCAGCTTTATTTAAATCAAATCCTTGGGTTTTATTGTCTTTTTTTTTCTGTTTTTTTGCCTGAAACACCTGATGGGCTGAGGCTGGTATTACCTGGAGCATCCAGGTCTGAGGGATCTGGGGATCAACCTCCCACACCTGGGCAGATCCCTCACCTGGACACCTGCCCAGAGCCGCTTCAATCACTTCACATATCCAGCAGAAAGAGCCAAATCTTTGCTTTTCTCCCCAAAACACCCAGCAATGCCCCCCCTCCCCCCCATCCCGAGTTATTCCTTTATCTTCCAATTTTCCATAATTAAATCTGGAATTCTTGATGCCCTTATGAGATCACGTCACACCTGCACCCACCTGGAGGCAACACCTGTCCCAGGTGGGTGCACACCTGGTGCCCCAGAGCTGCAGCAGAGGAGCATCCTGTCCATGCCAGGAGCCACCTGTGGGCAGGGCTGCCAGGTGACCACACCTGGGGGGTCTCCAGAGCATCTCCAGGTGTTCTCTCTGAGGGGGGTGGCCAGGTGACCACACCTGGGGGCTCTCCAGGTGTTCCTTTCGAGGGGGAGTGGCCAGGTAAAGAACACCTGTGGGGTCTCCAAAGGGTTTCCAGGTGTTCCTTTTGAGAGAGGGTGGCCAGGTGAGCACACCTGGGGGTTCCCAAATCTCTGCTGTGTCCTCGTGCTGGGAGTGGAGGGTGTCCAGGTGTGCTGAGAGGCTGCAGGTGCTCCTCACCTGTCCCTCAGCTGTCCCTCACTTCAGGATGATGTGGTAGCTGTCGTTGGTTTCGGCTGCAAGGGAAGCCCAGCACAGGTGAGGGAAGGTGGGAGGGGCTGGTGTGACTCAGGTGTGGCCCAAACACAGAGCCCAGGTACTCACACACCTTTCAGGGTGTCCAGGACGAAGCAGGATTCATCCTGGAAGTTCTGGATCATCTGAAAAAAGCCCCAAACAGCACCAATTTAGGGCTTTTCTGGGGAAAAGTCTGGATTCCAAAGGGCGAGAGGTGCCCAGGTGGGAGCTTCGGAAGCCAGAAATATTTCATTTATTTGGGCCCTTCCCAGCACCTGCCCAGGTGATGCTGCCCCCAGGGTACCCCCCAGGTGTGCCCTGGGGCAGGTGGGCATTACCTGGCACTGCCAGGTGTGCTCTGGGGCAGGGGGGCATTACCTGGGGGAGGTGAGGTTTACCTGGGGCAGGGGGAGTTACCTGGTTGGTGCCAGGTGTGTCCATGGGGCAGGTGAGGGTTACCTGGGGCAGGTGGGCATTCCCTGGGGCAGGTGGGCATTCCCTGGGGCAGGTGAGGTTACCTGGGGCAGGTGGGCATTACCTGGGGCAGGTGGGCATTCCCTGGGGCAGGTGAGGTTACCTGGTCGCTGACCAGCACGTGGATGCCCGTGGGGCCCTGTTTGTAGATGTGCTGGATGTGCTGGGCGGGCACCCGGAACAGCTGTGCCAGCTTCTCTGCCAGCTCGGCCGCCGTCAGCTCCTCCAGGTACACGGCGTGGTACACTGCGGGCACAGGGCACCTGACACCTGTGCCCAGGTGTGCCAGCACAGCCTGCCAGCTGTGCCAGCTCCTCCAGGTACACGGCGTGGTACACTGCGGGCACGGCACACCTGACACCTGACACGTGTGCCCAGGTGTGCCAGCACAGCCTGCCAGGTGTGCCAGCACAGCTACACCTGCCAGCTGTGCCACCACGGCACAGCCACACCTGCCCAGGTGTGCCAGCACGGCCACCTGGGCTGGGCACCCGTGTGCTCCTAACAGGGACCTGCCTGGCACCTGTGTCCTGTCACCCCTGTCCTGTCTGTCACCCGGAACAGCTGTGCCAGCTCCTCCAGGTACACGGCGTGGTACACTGCGGGCACAGGGCACCTGCCAGGTGTGCCAGCACAGCTACTCCTGCCAGGTGTGCCAGCATGGCCACCTGGGCTGGGCACAGCTGTGCTTGGAACAGGGACCCGCCTGTCACCCGCCACAGGTGCCTGGTACTGTGACCTGCCTGGCACCGTGTCCTGTGTGGCACTGTGTCCTGTTTGTCACTAATCTCCTGTCTGTCACCCTGTCCTTTCATCCCTGTCCTGTCTGTCACCTGTGTCCTGTCACCTGTGTCCTTCCTATACCATGCCCTGTCTGTCACTCATGTCCTGTCTGTCACCTGTGTCCTGTCCCCATGTCCTGTCCCCATTCCTGTCCCCATGTCCTGTCACCATGTCCTGTGTGTCATTTCCCCCCCTGGCCCCACAAACCTCCCTGAGCAGCAGCACCTGCACTGTCCAGGTGGGTTTGTGCCCAGCAGGACGGGAATGCTGGAAACCAGCCCCTCCCCCACTCCCAGGTGAGCTCCCCGCCCCCCCAGGTGAGTCTCAGCCCCCCCAGGTGAGCCCCCAGCCCCCAGGTGAGCCCCCTGCCCCTCTCACCAAAGAAGGTGCCGCTGCCTCCATCGCCGTCCTCGTGCTCGTGCTGGGGCTCCCTCACCTGCTGCGACTCCTGGCACACGTAGATGGTCAGGCGGGGCCGCACCATCCTGGGACAGGTGAGGGTCACCTGGGGCTGCCCCTGCCTGCCCAGCCCCTCCCCCTGACAGGTGTCCCCAGGAGGGGCTGGGTGAGCCCATCCCAACCCCTGGGCTGTGCCCACCTGAGCCCCAGGTGTCCCCTCGGTGACCCAGGTCAGCCTTCCCTGGAACTCCCACCTGGAGGGGCTCCCCTGTCCCTGGCAGGTGTCTGATGATGCTTCCCAGCCATTCCCACCTGGGCCCTCTGTCTCTGTCAGGTACCTGATGATGCCTCCCTGGAATTCCCACCTGGAGCAGCTCCCCTGTCCCCATCAGGTACTTCATGATGCTTCCCAGCCATTCCCACCTGGACACTCTGTCCCTGGCAGGTGTCTGGGGATGCTCCTCTGGAATTCCCAGCTGGGAATTCCCACCCTTAGCCTAATCCCTGTCCCTGGCAGGTACCTGGTGATGCTTCCCAGCCATTCCCACCTGGGGCTCTTCCCTGGCAGGTACCTGAGATGCTCCTCAGCCATTCCCACTGGAGACGCTCCCCTGTCCCCACCAGGTACCTGGGGATGCTCCTCTGGAATTCCCACCTGGGAATTCCCACCCTAACCCTAACCCCTGTCCCTGGCAGGTACCTGAGATGCTCCTCAGCCATTCCCACCTGAGGGGCTCCCCTGTCCCTGGCAGGTACCTGATAATGATTCCCAGCCATTCCCACCTGGGCTCCCTGTCCCACTCAGTCTCCCAAAATGCTCCAGGTGTGTCAAACCCCTGATTTTTCAGGCCAGGTGTGAGGAACATCCATCCCCTTTTGGGAACTTCCTGGGTGGAGACAGCTCCTGGGCCAGCAGGAGTTCCTGGCCTGGGGCTCCAGTCCTGGAGTCTCAAACTCAAAGAATCCCTAATTCCTAATTCCCAATTCCTAGTCCCTAATTCCCAATCACCAATTCCCAATCCCTAATCCTTAATCCCCAATCCCTAATTCCCAATTCCTAATCCCTAATTCCTAATTCCCAATCCCTAATCCCCAATCACCAATTCCCAATCCCTAATCCTTAATCCCCAATCCCTAATTCCCAATTCCTAATCCCTAATTCCTAATTTCCAATTCCCAATTTGTAATTCCTAATCCCTAATTCCTAATTTCCAATTCCCAATTTGTAATTCCTAATCCCTAATACCCAATCACCAATTCCCAATCCCTAATCCCTAATTCCCAATTCCTAATCCCTAATTCCCAATTCCCAATCCCCAATTCCTAATTCTCAATTTCTAATCCCCAATCACCAATTCCCAATCCCTAATTCTCAATTTCTAATCCCCAATTCCCAATTCCTCTCTCCAACCTGGACCTCCCTCCCCAAAGTTCCTCTAAATTCCTGACTCGGATGGGAAAAGCCTGGGCCAGGTGAGGCCCAGCCCCACAGGTGAATTTGGGCCCCCCAGGTGAATCCTGACCCCCCCAGGTGTGTCTCAGCCCCCTCAGGTGAGTCCAAATCCCCTCAGGTGAGTCCTGACCCCCCCAGGTGTGTCCCAGCCCCCCAGGTGAGTTCTGAAGCCCCCCAGGTCAATCCTGGCCCCCCCAGGTGTGTCCCAGCCCCCCAGGTGAGTTCTGAACCCCCCCAGGTGTGTCCCAGCCCCCCCAGGTGTGTCCCAGCCCCCCAGGTGAGCCCCACCTGCCCTTGAGGGCGTTGAAGAGCCGGATGCCGTCGGCGGGGCCACAGATCTGGATCACGTCCTCCCGTGTCAGCTTCAGCAGGTCTGCCCCTGCGAAAGCCCCAGATTCACCCAGAGTCACCCCAAAATTCACACCCCAGATTCACCCCAAAATTCACCCCAAATTCACCCAGAGTCACCCTAAATTCACCCAAAATTCATCCCAAATTCACCCTAAAATTCACCCCAAAGTCACCTCAGATTCACCCCAAATTCACCTCAGATTCACCCCAAATTCACCCCAAAATTCACCCCAAAATTCATCCTAAAATTCACCCTAGATTCACCCCAGAGTCACCTCCCAAATTCACCCAGATTCACCCCAAAATTCACCCCAGATTCACCTCAAAATTCACCCCAGATTCACCACAAATTCAACCCCAAACTCACCCCAAATTCACACAGATTCACCCTAAAATTCATCCCAAATTCACCCTAAATTCACCCTAGAATTCATCCCAAACTGACACCAAATTCACCCAGCTTCACCTCAAATTTGCCCTAAATTCATCCCAAATGGTGAGAGGAGGTGACCCAGCCCAGGTGAGGTGACCTGGCCCAGGTGAGGAGAGGGGACGTGACCCAGCCCAGGTGAGAGGAGTTGACCTCACCAGGTGAGAGGAGTTGACCTCACCAGGTGAGAGGAGATGACCTGGCCAGGTGAGAAGGGTGACCCAGCCCAGGTGAGAGGAGGGAAGGTGACCCAGGTAAGGGGAGGTGACCCAGCCCAGGTGAGAAGTGACCCAGGCCAGATGAGGAGAAGTGACCTGGCCCAGGTGAGAAGTGACCTGGCCCAGGTGAGGGCAGGTGACCCAGCCCAGGTAAGGGGAGGTGACCCAGCCCAGGTGAGGGGAGGTGACCCAGCCCAGGTGAGGGCAGAACTCACCTGAGAAGTTCCTGAAGAGCCGTGAGAAGGTGGAGAAGCGGTTGCGGTGCAGCCACTGCTGAGCCTCCTGCGGGCTCCAGGTGGGCAACAGCGTCTGGGGGCACACAGGTGCTGCCAGGTGACCTGCCTGGCCAGCTCAGGGGGCTGCAGCCAGCCAGGGGCACAGGTGAGCTCAGGTGAGCTCAGGGTGGGCCAGCACAGGTGAGAAATGAATCCCTGAGCAGGTGGGACCTGGAAATGCCTCCAGGTGATGTGGAAGTGTTTCTTCCCACAGAGCCCACCTGGGTGTGGAACCCACGGTCTCACCTGGGTGTGGAACAGAGCCCACCTGTGCCTCACCTGGATGTAGGGCTCAGGTGAGCTCAGGTGAGCTCAGGGTGGGCCAGCACAGGTGAGAAATGAATCCCTGAGCAGGTGGGACCTGGAAATGCCTCCAGGTGATGTGGAAGTGTGGAAGTGCTGAGGCACAGGTGAGCTCAGGTGAGCACAGGTGGGAAATGAACCCCTGAGCAGGTGGGAGCTGGAAATGTCTCCAGGTGATGTGGAACCATTTCTCCAGAGGCTCAGGTGAGCTCAGGCTGGGCCAGCACAGGTGGGAATTCCCCCCCAGGTGAGGACAGCGGGGTCTCCCAGGTGTCCACAGGTGACCCAAGTGTTCCCTGTGGAAGCCCCAGGTGTACCTGGGCAGGTACCTGGGCAGGTACTTACGTCAGCCAGGGGCGTGGGGGGGTCGGGCTGGTGGCTCGGGGACCCGCTGCTGGGGACAGAGGGACAGAGGGACACGGTCACTGGGATACTGGGACAGAGGGACACGGGGCACTGGGGACACTGGGGACACTGGGACAGAGGGACACTGGGACAAAGGGACACGGGTCACTGGGGACACTGGGACAGAGGGACACTGGGACAGAGGGACACGGTCACTGGGATACTGGGACAGAGAGACACTGGGACAGAGGGACAGAGGGACACAGGTCACTGGGATACTGGGACAGAAGGACACGGGGCACTGGGATACTGGGACAGAGGGATACTGGGACAGAGGGACATGGGGCACTGGGGACACTGGGACAGAGGGACATGGGGCACTGGGGACACTGGGACAGAGGGACACGGGGCACTGGGGGCACTGGGACAGAGGGACACTGGGACAGAGGGACACGGGGCACTGGGGGCACTGGGACAGAGGGACACGGGGCACTGGGGACACTGGGACAGAGGGACACGGGGCACTGGGGGCACTGGGACAGAGGGACACTGGGACAGAGGGACACGGGGCACTGGGGGCACTGGGGGCACTGGGACAGAGGGACACGGGGCACTGGGACACTGGGGACACTGGAATGGCACTGGTGTCACTGGGGTGGCACTGGGATGACACTGGGGTCACTGACGTGGCACAGGGGTGATAGTGGGATGGCACTGGGGTTACTGGGATGACAATGAGATGATACTGGGGTGATACTGGGGTCACTGGGATGGCACTGGGGTGTCACTGGGGTGTCACTGGGATGGCACTGGGATAGCACTGAAGTGCACTGGGGTGGCACTGGGGTGGCACTGGGGTGGCACTGGTGCCACCCCCCCAGTCTGACCCACCCCCACTCCCAGCACTCCCAGTATTCCCAATCCCAGTAGTTCCAGTACTCCCAGTCCCAGTTCCCAGTACTCCCAGTGCTCCCAGTCCAGCACTCCCAGCACTGCCAGCACTCCCAGTGCTCTCAGCGCTCCCAGTCAGGACTCCCAGCACTCCCAGTCCGGCACTCCCAGCGCTCCCAGCGCTCCCAGCACTCCCAGTCCAGCGCTCCCAGTGCTCCCAGTACTCCCAGTCCCAGTTCCCAGCACTCCCAGTGCTCCCAGTCCCAGTTCCCAGCACTCCCAGTACTCCCAGTCCCAGTTCCCAGCACTCCCAGTCCCAGTTCCCAGCACTCCCAGCGCTCCCAGTCCCAGTTCCCAGCACTCCCAGTACTCCCAGTCCCAGTTCCCAGCACTCCCAGTCCCAGTTCCCAGCACTCCAAGTGCTCCCAGTCCCAGTTCCCAGCACTCCCAGTCCCAGTTCCCAGCACTCCCAGTCCCAGTTCCCAGCACTCCAAGTGCTCCCAGTCTGGCACTCCCAGTGCTCCCAGCACTCCCAGTCCCAGTTCCCAACACTCCCAGCACTCCCAGTCTGGCACTCCCAGCACTCCCAGTCCCAGTTCCCAACACTCCCAGTGCTCCCAGTCTGGCACTCCCAGTGCTCCCAGCACTCCCAGTCCCAGTTCCCAACACTCCCAGTGCTCCCAGTCTGGCACTCCCAGCACTCCCAGCACTCCCAGTCTGGCACTCCCAGCACTCCCAGTGCTCCCAGTCCCAGATCCCAGCACTCCCAGTACTCCCAGCGCTCCCAGTCTGGCACTCCCAGCACTCCCAGTGCTCCCAGTCCGCGCTCACCCGTCCCCGATGGAGAAGCTGCTGTGGGAGCTGTTGAAGCCGGGCGAGGGCGCGTTGGGCACGTAGGTGACCTCGGGCCAGGGCGAGCACTGCGGGCACACCAGGTGAGCTCAGGGGCACCTGGGCTGCCCCTGCACACCTGAACACACCTGAACACACCTGAACACACCTGAGCACACCTGAGCACACCTGAACACACCTGGGCTGCACCTGGGCTGCACCTGAGCACACCTGAACACAACTCATCTGGGCTGCACCTGAACACACCTGAACACACCTGAACACACCTGGGCTGCACCTGCACACCTGAACACACCTGAACACACCTGAGCACACCTGAGCACACCTGGGCTGCACCTGGGCTGCACCTGAACACACCTGAGCACACCTGAACCCACCTGGGCTGCCCCTGCACACCTGAACACACACACCTGAACACACCTGAGCACACCTGAACACACCTGGGCTGCACCTGCACACCTGAACACACACACCTGAACACACCTGAACACACCTGAGCACACCTGAGCACACCTGAACACACCTGGGCTGCACCTGCACACCTGAACACACCTGAACACACCTGAGCACACCTGAACACACCTGGGCTGCACCTGGGCTGCACCTGAACACACCTGAACACACCTGAACACACCTGAGCACACCTGAGCACACCTGAACACAACTCATCTGGGCTGCACCTGAACACACCTGAGCACACCTGGGCTGCACCTGCACACCTGAACACACCTGAACACACCTGAGCACACCTGGGCTGCACCTGCACACACCTGCACTGCACACACACACCCACACACACCTGGAACCATGCACACATCTGGACTGCACCTGCACACATCTGGGACGGTACCTGCACTACACACCCACACCCATGTGGGACTATACCTGTACCTATCTGGGACTGCACCTGTGCACACCTGCACTGCACACACACACACACCTGGGACTGCACCTGCACACACCTGCACTGCACCTGCACACACATACACACACCTGGGACTGCACCTGTGCACACCTGCACTGCACACACACCTACACACACCTGGGACTGCACCTGCGCACACCTGCACTGCACACACACACACCCACACACACCCACACACACCTGGGACTGCACCTGCACACACCTGGGACTGCACCTGTGCACACCTGCACTGCACACACACACCCACACACACCTGGGACTGCACCTGTGCACACCTGCACTGCACACCCACACCCACCCACACACACCTGGGACTGCACCTGTGCACACCTGGGCCTGCACCTGTGCACACCTGCACTGCACACACACACCCACACACACCTGGGACTGTACCTGCACACAGCTGGACACACCTGCCCTGCACACACACACCTGCACACACCAGGAACCATGCACACACCTGGCCCTGCACACAGCTTCAACTCCACACACCTGGCCTTCCCTGCACACACCTGGGACTGCACCTGCACACAGCTGCAATGCACACACACATCTGCACACACCTGGCCCTGCACACACCTGCCCAGCTCAGGTCAATAATGTCCCCAAAGCCCTTCTGCAGGTACGGAGCACCTCCTCTGCCCCAGATCTGCCTGGCAGGTACGAACACTTTGAGCCGGGGTCTCGCAGCAGCCCAGCCCTGCTGCCTGCAGCCAGGTGAGGCAGGTGAGGCAGGTGAGCTCACCTCGGTCAGGATGGTGGTCTCGTAGGAGGGCTGGTACTTCTCCTTCTCGTGCGGCGTTCGCTTCTCCATCTTCTCCCGGTCCGTCTTCTGCTTCCGGTCGGCTCCTTTGGGCTGCCAAGGGACGGGCAGGACAGGTGTGGGGACACCCACAGGTGTGTGCGACACCCACAGGCGTGGGGACACCCACAGGTGTGAGGGACACCCACAGGTGTGGGGACACCCACAGGTGTGGGGACACCCACAGGTGTAGGGACACCCACAGGCGTGGGGACACCCACAGGTGTGGGGACACCCACAGGTGTGGGGACACCCACAGGTGTGGGGACACCCACAGGTGTGAGGGACACCCACAGGCGTGAGGGACACCCACAGGTGTGAGGGACACCCACAGGTGTGAGGGACACCCACAGGTGTGGGGACACCCACAGGTGTGAGGGACACCCACAGGCGTGAGGGACACCCACAGGTGTGGGGACACCCACAGGTGTGAGGGACACCCACAGGTGCGGGGACACCCACAGGTGTGTGTGACACCCACAGGTGTGAGGGACACCCACAGGTGTGAGGGACACCCACAGGTGCGGGGACACCCACAGGTGTGAGGGACACCCACAGGTGTGAGGGACACCCACAGGTGTGAGGGACACCCACAGGTGTGAGGGACACCCACAGGTGTGGGGACACCCACAGGTGGCACAGGTGTGGGGACACCCACAGGTGTGGGGACACACACAGGTGTGAGGGACACCCACAGGTGCGGGGACACCCACAGGTGTGGGGACACCCACAGGTGTGAGGGACACCCACAGGTGTGAGGGACACCCACAGGTGGCACAGGAATGTGGGACACCCACAGGTGACACAGGTGTGGGGACACCCACAGGTGTGTGTGACACTCACAGGTGGCAGAGGTGTGTGGGACACTCACAGGTGTGTGTGACACAGGTGGCACAGGTGTGGGGACACCCACAGGTGTGTGTGACACAGGTGGCACAGGTGTGGGGACACCCACAGGTGGCACAGGTGTGTGGGACACTCACAGGTGTGTGTGACACAGGTGGCACAGGTGTGGGGACACCCACAGGTGGCACAGATGTGTGTGATACTCACAGGTGGCACAGGTGTGGGGACACCCACAGATGACACAGGTGTGTGTGACACTCACAGGTGGCACAGGTGTGGGGACACCCACAGATGACACAGGTGTGTGTGACACTCACAGGTGGCACAGGTGTGGGGACACCCACAGGTGGCACAGGTGACTCAGCCCTCCTGGTGCCCGGCACAGGGAAAAGGAGTTTGGGGAGAAGCTTGTCCTGAGGGCCTCTGCAGGGACAGGGGTGTGACCACCTGGAGACACCTGTGACCACCTGGAGACGCCTGTAACCATCTGAATACACCTGTAACCACCTGCAGACAGCTGTAACCCCCTGAATACACCTGTAACCACATGGAGACACCTGTAACCCCCTGAGTACACCTGTAAGTCCCTGAATACACCTGGAGACACCTGCAACCTTCTGAATATGCCTGTAACCACCTGGAGATACCTGTAACCATCTGAATACACCTGTAACCACCTGAACACACCTGTAACCACTTGAATACACCTGTAACCACCTGGAGACACCTGTACCCCCTGAGTACACCTGTAAGTCCCTGAACACAACTGTAACCACCTGAACAGAGCTGTAACCACCCAGAGACACCTGTAACCACCTGAACACACCTGTAACTCCCTGAATATACCTGTAACTACCTCAATACTCCTGTAGCCACCTGTAACCACCTGAAGATACCTGTAGCCACTTTGTACACACCTATAACCCCCTGAGTACCTCTGTAACCTCTCTGCAGACACCTGTGACCACCTGGAGACACCTGTAACCACCTGAATACACCTGAAACCACCTGAATACACCTGAAACCACCTGAATATACCTGGTAACTGCCTGAACACACCTGTAACCACTTGGAGACGCCTGTAACCACCCGAACACACCTGTAACCACCTAAATATACCTGTAACCACCTGGAGACAGCTGTAACCACCTGAGCACACCTGTAACCACTTGGAGATACCTGTAACCACCCGAACACACCTGTAACCACCTGGAGACACCTGACACCACCTGAACACAGCTGTAACCATGTGCATATACCTGTAACCACCTGAATACAGCTGTAACTCCCTGAACAAACCTGTAACCACCTGAATACACCTGTAACTCAAATCCCACGGGAAGCACAGATGTGGAACCTCCACAGGTATCCAGGTGCTCCCCTTGGCAGATCCCTGCAGAAATCCCCTAAACTCGGCTGTACCTGCACTCACAGGTGAAGGAATCTGGCCCAGGTGGAGCAGGGGAGGGCAGAGCAGGACCCCAAACCCCACTGACCCCTCAGGTGAACAGGTGAGAAAAGAGGAGACAAGGTGAGGTTTTGGGGGTGCTGCAGGTGGGATGGAGTCACGGGCACCCCAAAGTGTGACCAGCGCGGGAATGACCCCTCCCTGCACCTGCACCACCTACCCCACCTACACTTGCACCACCTGCATCACCTGCACCACCTACCCCACCTACACCTGCACCACCTGCAGCACCTACACCACCTACCCCACCTACACCTGCACCACCTGCATCACCTGCATCACCTGCACCACCTACCCCACCTACACCTGCACCACCTGCATCAGCTGCACCTGCATCACCTGCACCACCTACCCCACCTACACCTGCACCACCTGCAGCACCTACACCACCTACCCCACCTACACCTGCACCACCTGCATCACCTGCACCTGCATCACCTGCACCACCTACCCCACCTACACCTGTGCCACCTGCACCACCTGCGCCACCTGCATCACCTGCAGCACCTACACCTGTGCCACCTGCACCACCTGCAGCACCTACCCCACCTACACCTGCACCACCTGTGCCACCTACGCCACCTACGCCACCTGCAGCACCTGCGCCACCTGCTCCACCTACACCTGCGCCACCTGCACCACCTGCATCACCTACACCATCTGCACCACCTGTAGCACCTGCAGCACAGGTTGGGGCTGCTATTCCTGAAGGTGGGAGGTTTCAGAGGCACTGGTACAAAGTGGGACGGAGCCCCAGGTGGGCCCAGGTGGGAGCTCAGGTACCTTGAAGACCTTGATCTGGCAGCTGGCGGAGTGCAGGTGCTCGGTGTACTCGCCGCTCTCGTTCTCCCGGAAGGTGTCGATCTGCACGCGGAAGGGAACGCCCTTCTCGCCGCCGTGCTTGCGCAGCGTGAACTCCGTGCTGATGCAGTGCACCTGTGGACAGGTGAGCGTCCTGAGCTTCCTGCGCGGCTGCCAGCGAGGGACAGGGCCCACTGTGCCTCACCTGGGTGTGGGACAGGGCCCACTGTGCCTCACCTGGGTGTGGGACAGGGCCCACTGTGCCTCACCTGGGTGCGGGACTGGGCCCACTGTGCCTCACCTGGGTGTGGGACAGGGCCCACTGCGCCTCACCTGGGTGTGGGACAGGGCCCACTGTGCCTCACCTGGGTGTGGGACAGAGCCCACTGCGCCTCACCTGGGTGTGGGACAGGGCCCACTGCGCCTCACCTGGGTGTGGGACAGGGCCCACTGTGCCTCACCTGGGTGTGGGACAGAGCCCACTGCGCCTCACCTGGGTGTGGGACAGGGCCCACTGTGCCTCACCTGGGTGTGGGACAGAGCCCACTGCGCCTCACCTGGGTGTGGGACAGAGCCCACTGGGCCTCACCTGGTGTGCCTCACCTGGGTGTGGGACTGGGCCCACTGGGCCTCACCTGGGTGTGGGACAGGGCCCACTGTGCCTCACCTGGGTGTGGGACAGGGCCCACTGCGCCTCACCTGGGTGTGGGACACTGTTCACCTGCTCCCTACCCTCATGTGGGACAGAGCCCACTGTGCCTCACCTGGGTGCGGGACAGAGCCCACTGTGCCTCACCTGGGTGTGGGACAGAGCCCACTGTGCCTCACCTGGGTGTGGGACTGGGCCCACTGTGCCTCACCTGGGTGTGGGACTGGGCCCACTGTGCCTCACCTGGGTGTGGGACAGGGCCCACTGGGCCTCACCTGGGTGTGGGACAGAGCCCACTGTGCCTCACCTGGGTGCGGGACTGAGCCCACTGGGCCTCACCTGGGTGTGGGACTGAGCCCACTGGGCCTCACCTGGGTGTGGGACTGAGCCCACTGGGCCTCACCTGGGTGTGGGACAGAGCCCACTGCGCCTCACCTGGGTGTGGGACAGAGCCCACTGTGCCTCACCTGGGTGTGGGACTGAGCCCACTGTGCCTCACCTGGGTGCGGGACTGGGCCCACTGTGCCTCACCTGGGTGTGGGACAGAGCCCACCTGTCCCTTACCCTGATGTCAGAGAGAGCCCACCTGTCCCTCACCTGGATGTGAGGCAGTGCCCACCTGTCTCTTACCTGGATGCAGGACAGAGCCCACCTGTGCTCACCTGGATGAAGACCGAGGTCCTCTTGGAGGGGTCCCACAGGAACTCCACGGTGTTGAGCTGCGTGGGGTTCGCGCGGGGGTCGATGATCCCCACGGACATCGGGATATCTGCAGGGGAGGGGGGCACAGGTGAGGCCCACCTGGGACCTCCCAGCTGCCCCAGCCAGGTGAGGCTCACCTATGTCCAGGATCCTGTCGCCAGGTCTGTTCCACCTCCAGCCCTCCAGCTGCTGGTGCTCCGTGTACTGCAGCCGCCGGTCGTGGAAAACCACCCGGAAGATGCTCTGGGGAAGGGGAAACATCACCTGGAGCTGCCCTGCCACACCTGGCCAGGTGTGCAACCCTTCCCTGTGCCAAAAAGGGGCAAAGGGAACCACCCCCCTCCCCCAAACAGGTATATCTCCCAGCCCCACCCATCTGCAGGGCCCCGGAGGGCACCTGGTTGGCACGGGCACACCTGGCCAGGGGTACCTGAGCTCTCTGCTCACCTTGACCAGCTTCCCATTGATCTCGGGCAGCTCCCCGAGTTTCCTGTTGTCCAACATCCGGATCTCATAGGATTGGCCTGGGGGCAGGAGGGCACCTGAGGGTTTCTGTCACCTGTACCTGTCACCTGAGCTCCTCGTTCATTCAGGGTCCCACCAACCCAGACCTTCCAGTTGTACCTGAAAGCAGCAGGTACACCTGAACCTGTAACTGCCATCCTGCAGAGCTGCCCAGCACTGACCTGTCCAGATACACCTTACACACACCTGGAACCACCTGCACACACCTGTACAGATACACCTTACACACACACATACACCTTACACACACCTGTAACCCCCTGCACACACCTGTACAGATACACCTTACACACACCTGTAACCACCTTGTACACCTGTAACTACCCTGCACACACCTGTAACCACAGCGCACACACCTGTAATCCTCTATACACACCTGTACAGATAGACCTTATACACACCTGTAACCACTCTGCACACACCTGTACAGATACACCTTACACACACACATACACCTTACACACACCTGTAACCACCTGCACACACCTGTACAGATACACCTTACACACACACCTGTAACCACCTGCACACACCTGTACAGATACACCTTACACACCTGTAACCACCTGCACACACCTGTACAGATACACCTTACACACACACATACACCTTACACACATCTGTAACCCCCTGCACACACCTGTAGTCCTCTATACACACCTGTACAGATACACCTTACACACACCTGTTTCCACCCTGCACAGCTGTGCACACCCCTGTTACCACCCTCCTGTCCCCCCTTTAACCTGCGGAACCCCCCAGGTGACTCCGGCTCCACCTGTGCCGAGCCCAGCCAGGTGCAGGCCCTGCCCCCTCCCATCTCCCAGCAGGAACACCCCAAAACTCAGCAATTCCCGGGGGAAACAACAACACAACACCTTCCACAGGCAGAACAGAACCCCCACCCACCCTGCTCCAAGGCACCTGTGCAGGACAGGTGTGGCTCACCTTGGTTGAGGTAGGTGAGGGTCTCGTCGTGCAGCTTGACGGCGGGCGAGGTGGCGGCGCACAGCACGTACTGGAAGGGCAGCAGCTTGTCCTGGCTCTCGGGGGGCAGGCTGGACTCCTCCTGCTTGAAGATGGGCAGAGCCAGGACGTCGCTGTGGAGAGGGGACAGAGTCACCTGAGACAGGTGAGCTGGGGGGCTCAGGGACGCCTTCAGTCCAACCTCGGTACCTGGAGGATGAGCCCCACCGGGAACCTGGCTCTGCCTCCAGACACTGCCTGAGCCCAGGGGCTGCAGGTGCATCCTGAACATCTGGCCTCAGGTGCTCACACACCTGTCAGCACGGGAGAGAGTCACCTGAGACAGGTGAGCTGGGAGGGGGGGTCAGGATTCCTTCAATCCAACCTGGGCCTTGCTACCTGGAGGATGAGCCCCACCTGGCTCTGCCTTTGGACTCTGCCTGAGCCCAGGGCTGCAGGCGTGCCCTGAACATTTGGCCTCAGGGGCTCACCTGAGGCACACCTGTCACCTGTGGCCTGAATACACCTGTCACTTGTGGCCTGTATACACCTGTCACTTGTGGCCATCTGAATACACCTGTCACCTGTGGCCATCTGAATACACCTGTCACTTGTGGCCATCTGAATACACCTGTCACCTGTGGCCATCTGAATACACCTGTCACCTGTGGCCTGAATACACCTGTCACTTGTGGCCATCTGAATACACCTGTCACCTGTGGCCTGAATACACCTGTCACCTGTGGCCTGAATACACCTGTCACCCATGGCCATCTGAATACACCTGTCACCTGTGGCCTGAATACACCTGTCACCTGTGGCCTGAATACACCTGTCACCCATGGCCATCTGAATACACCTGTCACCTGTGGCCATCTGAATACACCTGTCACCTGTGGCCTGAATACACCTGTCACTTGTGGCCATCTGAATACACCTGTCACCTGTGGCCTGAATACACCTGTCACCTGTGGCCTGAATACACCTGTCACCCATGGCCATCTGAATACACCTGTCACCCGTGGCCATCTGAATACACCTGTCACCTGTGGCCATCTGAATACACCTGTCACCTGTGGCCTGTATACACCTGTCACCTGTGGCCATCTGAGTACACCTGTCACCTGTGGCCTGAATACACCTGTCACCTGTGGCCTGTATACACCTGTCAGCACGGGAGAGTCACCTGAGACAGGTGAGCTGGGAGGGGGGGTCAGGGATTCCTTCAATCCAACCTGGGCCTTGCTACCTGGAGGATGAGCCCCACCTGGCTCTGCCTCTGGACCCTGCCTGGCCTCAGGGGCTCACCCGAGGCACACCTGTGGCCACCTGAATACACCTGTCAGCACCTGGGTACACCTGTGAGCACTCCTGATCCTGACTCCAACCACTACAACAACCACAACTCCAGCTGCAACTCCAGCCCTGCTCCTTCCCTACTCCAAGCGCAGCTTCAGCCCAATGGCATCCTGAATCCAACCTGAATCCATCCCAGCTGCACCCCAAATCCATCCCGAATCCATCCCAAATCTATCCCAATGGCAGCCCAAATTAATCCCAAATCCATCCCAACGGCATCCCAAATCTATCCCTACTGCACCCCAAATCCATCCCAACTGCACCTCAAATCCACCCTGAATCCATCCCGAATCCATCCCGAATCCATCCTGAATCCATCCAAACAGCATCCCAGCTCCATCCCAAACCCATCCCAATGGCATCCCAGCTCCATCCCACCTGCACCTCAAATCCATCCCAAACACATCCTGAATCCATCCCTACTGCACCCCAAATCCATCCCAAACCCATCCCAGTCCCAAACACAGCTCCATGCATTACTTCAGCCACAATTGCAATTACAACTCCAACCCAACTCCATTTGTACTCCATCCCAACTCCATCCCTACTCCATCCCAGCCCCATCCCCAACCCCATCCCTGCTCCATCCTAACTCCACCCTTACTCCATCCCAGCTCCAACCCCAACTCCATCCCTACTCCAGCCCCAACTCCACCCCACAACCCCATTTCCCCCCCTCGGTGCCCCCCTGAGCTTTGGCTCAGTTCAGGGTTCCTGTGCCCCTGGCACCCCCTGCCATGCTGGGGACCCCTGGGGATTTTGGGATCCCCTGGAGGTTCTGCGGACCCCCAGAGATTTTGGGATCCCCCCAAAAATTCTGGGGACCCCTGGAGATTTTGGGGAACCCCAGAGATTTTGGAGTCCCCACTGGGGATTTTGAGATCCCTCATGGAGATCCTGGGGAACGCCCAGGATTCTGGAGACCCCCTGAGATTCTGGGGTTTCCCTTGGGGATTCTGGGGACCCCCTGAGATTTTGGGGTTTCCCATGGGGATTTTGGGGATCCATGCAGATTTTGGGGATCCCAAGGGATTTTGGGGTTTCCCTTGGGGATTCTGGGGATCCATGAAAATTTTGGGGTGCCTCTGGAGATTCTGGGGACCCCCGGAGACTTTGGGGCTTCCCTTGGCGATTCTGGGAACCCATGGAGATTTCGAGGTTTCCCTTGGGGGTTCTGGGGACCCTTGGAGATTTTGAGGTTTCCCTAGGGGATTTCGGGGATCCACGAAGATTTTGGGATGCCTCTGGACATGCCAGGGTCCCCTCCTGCTTCGGGTACCGTCGCTGAGGTGATACCTCCAACCTCCAGCTCCTTTTGCGGCTCCCCACTCCCCGCACGGCCCCTGCCTTCCCCGGGATCTTTTGGGGTGCCCTGTTTTGGGGTGCCCTGTGGGTTTTGGGGTGCCCTGTGGGTTTTGGGGTGCCCGGTACCTCATGCTGTAAGCACCAGCGCCGAGCTCCTGCCCGATGCCCGAGAGGCTGGCGTCGAAATCCTGCACCAGCCCCGACTCGATCACCTCGTCCGCCAGCGGCAGCTTCAGCGCCCACGCCATGGCCCCAGGCGCCCCGAAAACGGCCAGCGGGTCACCCCCAAAAACGGGGGGTCCTCAGGGTCACCCCCAAAAACGGAGGGGGTCAGGGGGTACTCAGAAATGGGGGTGTCTTGGGGATACGGCAAAAGCGGGGCTTGGGGCACTCCCAAACGTGGGGGTGCTTGGGGTCACCCCGAAAAGGGGCTTGCAGGGGTCACCCTCAAACCGATGGGGCTCAGGGTTAACCCAAAATGGGGTCTTCAGTGTCACCCCAAAAATGAGGTTCCTCAGAGTCACCCCAACCCAGGGGCTCCTCGGGACACCCCAAGACCTCCCCCCCGATTTCTGGGGGTACCAAAGCCTCCCAAACCTCTTGAGGACCCTCTCCTGCAGTGATTAATTTGGGGACCCCCAAACCCCGTTACCACAGGCAAATGAACCCCAAAACCCAGCAACACCCTCCTCAAAGGGAACACCTCGGGGGGACCCCAAAAACCCCTGAGAGGAGACACCCCCGGGGGGCCCCGAGTTCTGCAGAGCAACCTCAAGGGCTGCACCCAAGGGGACCCCCAAAAATCCTGCACTGCCCTCTATGGGCTGGGACCCCAAAATCCTGCACTGCCGTGCACCCAAGGGGACCCCCAAAAATCCTGCACTGCCCTCAAGGGGCTGCACCCAAGGGGACCCCAAAATCCTGCACTGCCCTGCACCCAAGGGGACCCCCAAAAATCCTGCACTGCCCTCAAGGGGCTGCACCCACAGGGACCCCAAAATCCTGCACCGTCCTGCACCCACAGGGACCCCAAAATCCTGCACTGCCCTCCACGGGCTGCACCCACAGGGACCCCAAAATCCTGCACTGTCCTGCACCCACAGGGACCCCAAAATCCTGCACTCCCCCCAAGGAGCTACACCCGCGGGGACCCCAAAATCCTGCACTCCCCTCCAGGGGCTACACCCAAGGGACCCCCCAAAATCCTGCACTGCCCTGCACTCAAGGGAACCCCCAAAATCCTGCACTCCCCTCCAGGGGCTGCACCCAAGGGGACCCCAGAATCCTGCACTGTCCTGCACCCAAGGGGACCCCAAAATCCTGCACTGCCCTCAAGGGGCTGCACACAAGGGGACCCCAAAATCCTGCACTGCCCTCAAGGCGCTGCACTCGCAGGGACCCCAAAATCCTGCACTGCCCTGCACCCAAGGGAATCCCCAAAAATCCTGCACTCCCCTATAAGGGCTGCACTCGCGGGGACCCCAAAATCCTGCACTGCCCTGCAGGGGCTGCACCCAAGGGGACCCCCAAAAATCCTGCACTGCTCTCCAGGGGCTGCACCCACGGGGACCCCCAAGTCCAGGCCAGGACGCCCCAATCCAGACCAGGACCCCCCAGTCTGTGTCGGGACCCCCCCAGTCCGAGCCGGGCCCCCCAATTTTCGCCGGGACCCCCCAAACCGGGCCCGCCCCCCCGCTCCGGACCGGGACCCCTCCCCAGTCCGAACCGGAACCCCCCAATCCAGTCCGGGCCCGCCCCCCCCGCTCCGGGCCGCGACCCCCGAACGCGCCGCTCCGCCAAGATGGAGGCGGCGGCCCCACCCCCGCCGCTGGGCGGGCGGCCCCGCCCCTCCGCCCGGCTCAGCCAGTAGGATCGGGGCTTGCCGCGTGACGGGCGGCCATAATAACCAATAAAGAGCTGCACGCCGGGCAGGCCGCTCGGGGATTGGCTGGGGGGCGTGGCCGCGGTGGCGTGCGGCGCTGGGCTCTGTGAGGCGCTGGGCTCTGTGAGGCGCTGGGCTGTGCGCGGCGCCTCCCGCGGTACCGCGGGTTCGAGTCCCGGTTCTGCCGCTGCCCGGCCGCGGACGGGGGGGCGAGGAGGAGGAAGGAACCCCCCGCCCCCCCAAATCCTGAGAAAAGGGGAAAGAAAAAGAAAAAAGAAAAATACTGTTTATTTCACACCACTACATCAAGTGCATCAGTCTGCCGCGGCCCCAGCGGGCGCCCCCGTGGCCCCCCCAGTCGCTCAGGGCAGGGGAGCTGGGGAGGGGGCGCTGCCTCTGCTTTGGGGTTCACGCCCCCCAAACCCGGGGGAGATGTCCCCAAAATCCACCCACGGGACGTCCCCAAGGTGGGGGATCACCTCCAGAAGCCCCTCAACAGGTGGGGCACCCGCAACGTGGGGGGGACATAAATTTGGGGTCGGCCCCGGTGAGCCGTAACATCGCCTCAGAAACACAGGAGAAAGGGCAAAACCCAGGAAAATGGAAATCGCTGATTGTGGGTGGGTGGGTGACACTCGGGGAGGGTCTGTCACCACGTGTGTCACAGGTGGGGTCGTGTGTGAGAGGAGGGAGCAGGGGACACACAGGCACAGGTGGGCACAGGTACAGGCACGGGGACAGAGGGACAAATCCATGGCTAAAGGGACAAAATCCGTGGCCAAAACGACAAATCCAGTGGCCAAAGTGCTGATGGCTGGAGGTCAGGGGGCTGTGACTGGTGGGACACACAGGATTCCCAGAGCTCCCAGTTCACGGTGCTGAGGGCACAGGTACAGGGCTGGAGGGACACAGGGTTGGCCAAAGGGACAAAACCAGTGGCCAAAGGACAAAACCAGCGGCTGAAGGGCTGATGGCAGGTGGTCAGGGGGGACTGGGATGTTCCCAGTGCTCCCAGTTCAGAAGGCGTGGAAGACATTGAAAGGTAAGCGTGTGCTGGACACAGGTACAAGTGTGGTGGACACAGGTACGGGCATGGTGACACAGGCACAGGTGTGGCGATGGAACAAGTGGCAGAGGGACAGAACGAGGGCCCAAAGTGCTGCTGGCAGGAGCCTGGGGGGACACGGAGGGGCTCCCAGCACTCCCAGTTTAGGGCATGTGGGAGTCGCTGAGGGGCAGGTGAGGGCCTGGACACAGGTACAGGTGTGCTGGACACAGGTATGGGCATGGTGGACACAGGCACAGGAGTGGTGGACACAGATCTGGGCTGGTGGACATGGGCACAGGCGTGCTGGACAAGGGTACAGGTGTGGTGGTGGAACCAGGTGACACAGGGGCAGGTGTGATAGACACAGGTCTGGGTTGGTGGACACAGGCACAGGTGTGGTGATGGAACAGGTGACACAGGGACAGGTGTGCTGGACATTGGTGTGGACATGGTGGACACAGGCACAGGAGTGGTGGACACAGGTAAAGGTGTGGTGGACACAGATCTAGGCTGGTGGCAGAGGGACAGGTATGCTGGACACAGGTACAGGTGTGGTGGAACCAGGTGACACAGGCACAGGTGTGGTGGTGGAACAGGTGACACAGGGACAGGTGTGGTGATGGAGAAGGTGACACAGGCACAGGTGTGGTGACGGAACGAGGTGACACAGGGACAGGTGTGGTGACGGAACAGGTGACACAGGTACGGTGTGGTGACGGAACAGGTGACACAGGCACAGGTGTGGTGACAGAACAGGTGACACAGGCACAGGTGTGGTGATGGAGAAGGTGACACAGGCACAGGTGTGTTGATGGAACAGGTGACACAGGCACAGGTGTGATGGAACAGGTGATACAGGTACGGTGTGGTGATGGAGAAGGTGACACAGGGACAGGTGTGGTGACGGAACAGGTGACACAGGGACAGGTGTGGTGACAGAACCAGGTGACACAGGGACAGGTGTGGTGGTGGAACAGGTGACACAGGCACAGGTGTGGTGATAGAACAGGTGACACAGGGACAGGTGTGGTGATAGAACAGGTGACACAGGGACAGGTGTGGTGACAGAACCAGGTGGCACAGGGACAGAACAGTGCCCAAAGTGCTGCTGGCAGGAGCCGGGGCGGAGCCGGGGGCGCTCCCAGCCCGGCGCACCGGGCGCTGCCGGAGCCGGTCCCGGTCCGGTCCCGGTCCGGGCTGTGGCGGGGCAGAGCCGGGCCGGGCGCTGCCCTCAGGGCACGTGGAACACGTTCAGCTTGCTGGTGTTCTTGAGGGTCTGGCGGCGGTTGCAGAACCACACCCGCACCACCTCTCGCTCGTAGCGCAGCTCCTGCGCGATGCGCGTGATCTCCGCGCCCGTGGGCAGCGCGTTGCGCTCGAAGTGCGCGTTGAGCGCCTCCAGCGCCTGCGGGGTGAAGGAGGTGCGGCGCTTGCGCTTCTTGCCCGGCTCGCCGCCCACGAACTCCAGCAGGTGCTGCTGCCCCTCGCGCTGCCGCTGCTCCGCCTCCCGCAGCCACTTCTCCAGCACCGGCTTCAGCTTCTGCGCGCTCTTGGGCGTGATGTCCAGCTTCTCGAACCTGGGGACACAGGGACACTCAGGGGACACTCAGGGGACACTCTGTGTGATGTCCAGCTTCTCGAACCTGGGGACACAGGGGACACTCAGGGGGGACACAGGGGACACTGGGCAGGGATGTCTCGGGGCTGACGTCAGCTTGTCAAACCTGAGAGGGTGCGGAGGCCACAGGAGACCCTCAGGGATGGGGGACAAGGGGACAGCAGGCTGGGACTGGGGGTGACAGTGAGGGGGGAGCAACGCCCAGCACCCTCCTTGACGCATTCCCTTCCCTTTCTTGTTTCCTCCTTGGCCCATTTCCTTCCTTTTCTCTCAGTTTCCTCCGTTGCCCATTTTCCTCCTCTGTTCCATCTTCCTCCTTTGCCCATTTTCCCTTTTCTCACTTTCCTCCTTTGCCCATTTTCTTCCTTTGCCCATTTTCCCTTTTCTCATTTTCCTCCTTTGCCCATTTCCTTCCTTTTCTCTCAGTTTCCTCCTCTGTCCCATTTTCCTCCTTTGCCCATTTACCTTTATCTCCCCTCGCTCCCCCTCTCCTCCCTTTCCCAATTTTCCTTTTCCCCGCTTTCCTCCGATTCTCAGCTTTTCCTCCTTTCCCAGACTTTTCCTCCTTCTCGCCAATTTCCTCCCATTTTCCTCCCATTCTCCACCTCTTCCTTCCCTCAATTTTCCATCTTTTCCCCTTTCCTCCTCCTGTCCCTGCCCTTGGGCCTGCGCCATGTGACCATCCTGTCCCCTCACCTGCAGCTGGCCCTGGCCCTGTCCCTGAGCTGCCATTACCTGCAGATGTCCCCTCAGGTGCCATTACCTGCAGATGGCCCTGTCCTGTCCCCGTCCCTGTCCCTGTCCCCCAGCTGACATTACCTGTCCCTGTCTCTGTCCCCCAGGTGCCACTGCCTGCAGATGGCCCTGTCCCTGTCCCTGTCCCCACCCCCCCAGGTGCCATTACCTGCAGATGGCCCTGTCCCTGTCCCTGTCCCTGTCCTGTCCTGTCCCCCAGGTGCCACTACCTGCAGATGTCCCCTCAGGTGCCATTACCTGCAGATGGCCCTGTCCCTGTCCCCGTCCCTGTCCCTGTCCCTGTCCCCCAGGTGCCATTACCTGCAGATGGCCCTGTCCCTGTCCCTGTCCCCCAGGTGCCATTACCTGCAGATGTCCCTGTCCCTGTCCCTGTCCCCCAGGTGCCATTACCTGCAGATGGCCCTGTCCCTGTCCCCCAGGTGCCATTACCTGCAGATGGCCCTGTCCCTGTCCCTGTCCCCCAGGTGCCATTACCTGCAGATGGCCCTGTCCCTGTCCCTGTCCCCCAGGTGCCATTACCTGCAGATGGCAGACTGGCTGTAGGCAGGGCCCTCGGTGGCCGTCAGGGCCTGCCCCACCTGGGTCTGGGTCAGCCCCAGCGAGAGGCGCCGCAGTTTGAAGTTCTTGGCGAATTCTCGAATTTCCTCCAGGTTGATCCCGTCCTCCTCCGTGCTGGGTGGTGCAGGGGGCTCTGGGGGGCACGGGGGAGTGAGCCCTGGGGCCGGGGACCCCAGAGCCCGCAGAGCCCAGGGACCCCAGAACCTGCTGTGCTCCCGACCCCAGAGCCTGCTGTGCCCTTGGATCCCAGATCCTGCAGTGCCCAGGGACCCCAGAGCCCGCTGTGCCCAGGGAACCAGAGCCTGCTGTGCCCAGGACCCCAGAGCCCGCAGTGCCCAGGGACCCCAGAGCCTGCTGTGCTCCCGACCCCAGAGCCCGCAGTGCCCAGGGACCCCAGAGCCCGCTGTGCCCAGGGAACCAGAGCCTGCAGTGCCCAGGGACCCCAGAGCCTGCAGTGCCCAGGGAACCAGAGCCTGCTGTGCCCAGGACCCCAGAGCCCGCAGTGCCGAGGGACCCCAGAGCCTGCTGTGCTCCCGACCCCAGAGCCTGCTGTGCCCAGGGACCCCAGAGCCTGCAGTGCCCAGGGAAACTTGCCCAGGGACTCAGAGCCTGCAGTGCCCAGAGCCCACCGTGCCCAGAGTCTGCAGTGCCTGGGGGAACCTGCCCAGGGACCCCAGAGCCCGCTGTGCCCACAGCCTGCAGTGTCCGGACGATCCCAGAGCCCACTGTGCCCCCAGACCCCAGAGCCTGCAGTGCCCAAGAACCCCAGTCCCTGTTATCCCTTTTCCCCTGGACTCCAGACCCAGCGCTCCCTCCTCCCAGAGGTTCCCTGACTCTGGTAATCCCAAAGACCCCAGTCCCTGTTATCCCTCCTCCCAGTCCCTGTTATCCCCTTTCCCAGTCCCTGTTATCCCTCCTCCCAGTCCCTGTTATCCCCTTTCCCAGTCCCTGTTATCCCTCCTCCCAGTTCCCCTTATTCCTCTGCCCAGGGACCCCAGACCCTTTATCCCAGACCCCCGTTATCCCTTTTTCCCACAGTCCCTCTTATCTCTTCCCAGGGATCCCACACTCTGGTATCTCTCTTCCCAACACTTTCCAGACCCCACTATTACCAGGGGACCCCAGACCCCATTATCCCTCCTCCCAGGGACCCCAGACCCCATTATCCCTCTCCCCACACAATCCCAGTTCCTGCCATGCCCCTTCCCAGGGACCCCAGACCCCACTATCCCCCCCCGAGCCCACCATCCTTGTGCCAGCCCCCGCCATCCCTGTCCCAGTGCTCCCAGTGTCCCCAGCGCTCCCAGTGCTCCCAGTGTCCCCAGTGCTCCCAGTACCCCCAGTGCCCCCCGTGCTCCCAGTGCTCCCAGTTCCCCCATGTCACCCCGGTCCCCCCCAGTGCCCCCAGTGCCCCCAGTGCCCCCCAGTTCCCCCCAGTTCCCCCCAGTGCCCCCAGCACTCACTGGCCACCAGCTGGCTCACGGTGGGGGTCTCGGAGCCCGGGACGGGCCCCGGCGATGGCGGCACCGACACCTTGGGCACGGCCGGGGGGCTCGGCCCCACCCCCGCCGGGGCCGGCTGGATGGGCTGGACCTGGGGGGGACCGGGGTGACATGGGGGGGGGCTGGGGGGGACCCGGGGATCACCTGGGGGGGACCGGGGTGACATGGGGGGGCTGGGGGGGACCCGGGGATCACCTGGGGGGACCTGGGGGGGACCCGGGGCCGGCTGGATGGGCTGGACCTGGGGGGGACATGGGGGGGCTGGGGGGGACCTGGGGGGGGACCGGGGTGACATGGGGGGGGCTCAGGGGTGACTTCAGGGTGACCTGGGAATCACCTGAGGGGACCAGGGGTGACCTGGGAGGGACCGGGCGTCACCTGGGGGGACCGGGGTGACATGGGGGGGGGGGGCGGGGCTGGGGGTGACATGGAGGGGGCTGGAGGGATACGGGAGGAGCTGGGGGGGACCTGGGGGGGACCCTGACTTGGGGGGCTCAGGGTGTTTCGGGGGGGCTCAGGGTGACTCGGGAGGGCTCAGGGGGTCTCCGGGTAACTTGGAGGGCTCAGGGTGACTCGGGGCGTCTCGGGGTGACGCGGGGGGGTTCAGGGGGGTCTCGGGGTGACTCAGGGGGGGCTCAGGAGGTCTCGGGGTGCGGCCTCACCTCGCTCTTGATGGGGGGCTCAGCCGGGCCGTTTTTCTTGCCGGGGGCGGGCGCGGGGGGGGCGGTGGCCAGCGCGGCCCCCGTGGCCAGCGTGGCCCCCAGCGTGGCGATCACCTGGCCCTGCGCGTTCAGCAGCAGCTGCGGGGTCACCGCTGTCACCTGCAGGCTGGGCGGGGCCGGCGCGGGGGCGGCCGCGGCCACCCCGGGGGGGGCCACGACCCACGGCAGGGTCCCGATCACCTGGGGGGGGGACACAGCGCTGGGGGACCCCAAATGCCCACCCCGAGGGGGGGACACAGCGCTGGGGGACCCCAAATACCCGCCCCGAGGGGGGCACGGCCCACGGCAGGGTCCCGATCACCTGTGGGGGGGGACACAGCGCTGGGGGACCCCAAAACACCCGCCCCGGGGGGGGGACACGGCCCATGGCAGGGTCCCGATCACCTGTGGGGGGGGGACACAGCGCTGGGGGACCCCAAATACCCGCCCCGAGGGGGGACACGACCCATGGCAGGGTCCCGATCACCTGGGGGGGGACACAGCGCTGGGGGACCCCAAATGCCCACCCCGAGGGGGGCACGGCACACGGCAGGGTCCCGATCACCTGGGGGGGGGGGACACAGCGCTGGGGGACCCCAAATACCCGCCCCGGGGGGGGGACACAGCGCTGGGGGACCCCAAATGCCCACCCCGGGGGGGATACAACCCCGGGAGCATCCCGGACCCCGCCCCAGGTGTGGCAGCCCCGGGGGGGGCACGGGCAGGGGACCCCCGCCGTACCTGGCCCTGGGCGGTGCTCAGGAGCTGCCCCGGGATCCCCTGGACGCTGGGGAGGGGGGTGGCGATGACGGGGGGGGCGCTGAGCGAGCCCAGGATCTGCGGCTGCGCCCCCAGAGCCGCCGTGAGCTGCGGGATGGAAACGGGGTCAGAGCTGGGCCGGGGGGGGCACCGGGACCCCCGGGGGACGTCCCCCCCTCCCAGTGGCCGCTGGAGTCCCTGGGGGTCCCTAAATCCCTAAATCCATAAATCCCGAAATCCCGAAATCCATCTGCTGGGAGCTGCCCAAAGCAGAGCTGCAGCTTCTTGGGATGGGGAAACTGAGGCAGGGATGGAGTTCAGGGAAACTGAGGCTGGGATTGAATTCAGGGAAACTGAGGCTTGGATTGAATTCAGGGAAACTGAGGCAGGGATGGAGTTCAGGGAAACTGAGGCAGGGATTGTGTTTGGGGAAACTGAGGCAGGGATCCTGCACAGGGAAACTGAGGCAGGGATCCCACCTGGGAAAGGGACTGGGATCTTATCCTGGGAAACTGAGGCAGGGATCCTCTCCAGGGACACTGAGGTCACAATCTGCCATGTGGAAAGTGAGAGTGGATCCTGCCTGGGGAAACTGAGGCTGGGATTGAATTCAGGGAAACTGAGGCAGGGATCCTGCACTGGGGAAACTGAGGCTGGGATGGAGTTCAGGGAAACTGAGGCAGGGATTGTGTCTGGGGAAACTGAGGCAGGGATCTTGCACATAAAACCAGGCTGGGATTGTGCACAGGGCAACTGAAGATGGAATGTTGTCTGGGGAAACTGAGGCAGGGATCCTGTTCTGGGACAGGGAGACTGGAATCCTGCACTGGGAAGCTGAGGCTGGGATCCCACCTGGGAAACTGAGGCAAGGATCTCACCTGGGAAAGGGACTGGGATCTTATATTGGGAAACTGAGGCAGGGATTCTCTCTAGGGCCATGTGGAGAGTGTGATCCTGCTCGGGGAAACTGAGGCAGGGATTCTCTCTAGGGCCATGTGGAAAGTGACAGTGGGATCCTGCTTGGGGAAACTGAGGCAGGGATCCCGTTCTGGAACACGGGGCTGGAATCCTGCCTGGAGAAACTGAGGGTGGGATCTTATCCTGGGAAACTGAGGCAGGCATCCTGCACAGGGAAACTGAGGCTGGGATCTTGTTCTTGGAAATGGGGGCTGGAATCCTCCCTGGGAAAACTGAGGCTGGGATCGTGTTCTGGGGAAACTGAGGCAGGGATCTTGCACGTAAAACCGGGCTGGGATCCTGCACAGGGAAACTGAGGCAGGAATTCCACCTGGGAAACTGAGGCCGGGATCCTGCACAGGGAAACTGAGGCTGGGATCCCGTTCTGGGCCCCGGGGCTGGGGTCCTGCCCGGGGAAACTGAGGCACGGACCCGGCCCCGCCATTCCCGGGGCTCCCCGCGGCCCCGAGCCCGGCCCGGGCTGGGCTCGCTCCTTACTATGCCGGGGTTAAAGGCCAGTCCGGCGATCTGGGGCTGCACGGACACCGGGGGCTCCTTTGGGGGGGTGGGCGCCGGGGGGGGCTGGGGCAGCAGCGGGGGCTGCCCCGGGGGCGGCCGCGGCGCCGGGACCGCCGGGACGGCCGGGACGGCGGGGCTGAGCACGGCGGCGGCTGCGGAGAGACGGAGACACCGTCAGCGGTCAGCGGCGGCACCGCGACAACGCGCCCGCGTCCCCCCCCCCATCCCCGGCTGTCCCCTCCCTCCCGGGGGGCCTCACCCACACCCGGGGCTGCTGCCCGGGCAGCCCAAAATGTCCCGGACGCACCTGGCACAGGTGCGGGGTCCCTAAAGCCGCCCCGGGTTGGGGTCGATCCCTCCCCGTCCCCACCTGGAGGTGACCACCCTCATGTGGCGGGGGGGGCACAGCTGGAGCCCAAATCTGCAGCTGGGGCCAAACATCTGCACCTGGAGCCACAGCTGGAGCTCCAAATCTGCACCTGGAGCCAAAAACCTGCACCTGGAGCCCCAAATCTGCAGCTGGTGCCTCAAATCTGCACCTGGAGCCTCAAATCTGCACCTGGAGCCATACCTGGAGCCCCAAATCTGCACCTGGAACCCCAAATCTGCACCTGGAGCCCCAAATCTGCATCTGGAGCCCTAAATCTGCACCTGGAGCCACAGCTGAAACCCCAAATCTGCACCAGGAGCGAAAAATCTGCACCTGGAGCCATAGCTGGAACCCCAAATCTGCACCTGGAGCCCCAAATCTGCATCTGGAGCCCCAAATCTGCAGCTGGTGCCTCAAATCTGCACCTGGAACCCCAAATCTGCACCTGGAGCCCCAAATCTGCACCTGGAGCCACAGCTGGAACCCCAAATCTGCACTGGAGCCCCAAATCTGCACCAGGAGCCCCAGATCTGCACCTGGAGCCACAGCTGGAGTCTCAAAGCTACACCAAGTGCCACATGGGGAGCCTCAAATCTTCACCTTTTATACTCGAATCCCCCAAGTCCAAGCCCATTTCAGAGCCCTCCTGCAGCCACACCTGGAGCCCCAAATCCAGGTGCCACAACTGGAAATCTACACCAGGTGCCACACCTGGAGCCCCAAAGCTACACCTTCAGTACTCAAATCCCTCAAGTCCAAGCCCATTGGGCTCCTGCAGCCACACCTGGAGCCCCAAATCCACCTGGACCTCACCTGTTGCAAGCACGTGCAACACATGGAACCCCAAATCTCCATCAGGTGCCACACCTGGAGCCCTAAATCTACACCAGATGCCACACCTGGAGCCAGACCCAAATCTACCCCAGGTGCCACATGTGGAGCCTCAAAGCTGCACTTTATTTGATACCCAAATCCCCCAAATTCAAGCCCATTTCAGAGCCCTCCTGCAGCCACACCTGGAGCCCCAAAGCTACACCAGGTGTCACACCTGGAGCCCAAAGCTACACCTTGATACTCAAATCCCCCAAGTCCAAGCCCATTGGGCTCCTGCAGCCACACCTGGAGCCCCAAATCTACACCAGGTGCCACGTCTGGAAATCTGCACCAGGTGTCACACCTGCAGACTCAAATGTACACCAGGTGCCACAGGTGAAACCCCAAATCAACACCAGGTTCTACACCTGGAGCCTCAAATCGTCACCTTTTATACTCAAATCCCCCAAATTCAAGCCCATTTCAGAGCCCTCCTGCAGGCACACCTGGAGCCCCAGAACTACACCTGGTACCACACCTGGAGCTAGCACCAAATCCCCATCAGGTGCCACACCTAGAGCCTCAAAGCTGCACCTTCCATACTCAAATCCCCCACGTCCAAGCCCATTTGGCTCCTGCAGCCACACCTGGAGCCCCAAATCTCCATCAGGTGCCACACCTGGAGGCTCAAAGGTACAGCAGGTGCTACAACTGGAGCCCTAAATCTACACCAGGTACCACACCTGAAAATCTACACCAGGTGCCACATACGGAGTCCCAAACCTGCATCAGGTGCCACATGTGGAGCCTCAAAGCTACACCTTATTTGATACTAAAATCCCCCAGATCCAAGCCCATCGGGCTCCTGCAGCCACACCTGGAGCCCCAAATCTCCATCAGGTGCCACAGGTGGATACTCAAATCCCCCAAGTCCAAGCCCACTTCAGACCCCTCCTGCAGCAACAGCTGGAGCCCCAAATCTACATCAGGGCCGCATCTGGAAATGTACACCAGGTGCCACAGGTGGAGCCCCAAAATCTACACCAGGTGCCACAACTGGAGCCAGCCCCAAATCTCCATCAGGTGCCTCACCTGGAGTCTCAAAGCTACACCAGGTGTCACTTGTAGAGCCTCAAAGCTACACCTTCGATACTCGAATCCCCCAAATTCAAGCCCATTTCAGAGCCGTCCTGCAGCCACACCTGGAGCCCCAAATCTACACCAGGTGTCACACCTGGAGCCCCAAAGCTACACCTTGATACTCAAATCCCCCAAGTCCAAGCCCATTGGGCTCCTGCAGCCACACCTGGAGCCCCAAATCTACACCAGGTGCCACATGTGGAGCCCTAAATCTACACCAGGTGTCACTTACAGAGCCCCAAATCTACACTAGATGCCACACCTGGAGCCCCAAATCTCCAGCAGGTGCCACAGGTGGAGACCCAAAGCTACACCTTCAATACTCAAATCCCCCAAGTCCAAGCCCACTGGGCTACTGAACCTGCAGCTGCACCTGGAGTGCCAAATCTCCAACAGGTGCCACATCTGGAAATCTACACCATGTGCCATACCTGGAGCCTCAAAACTACACCTTATTTGATACCCAAATTCCCCAAATTCAAGCCCATTTGGCTCCTGCAGCCACACCTGGAGCCCCAAATCTACACCAGGTGTCACACGGGGAAATCTACACCAGGTGCCACAGGTGGAGCCTCAAATCTACACCTTCCATACTCAAATCCCCCAAGTCCAAGCCCATTGGGCTCCTGCAGCCACACCTGGAGCCCCAAATCTACACCAGGTTTCACACCTGGAGCCCCAAATCTACACCAGGTTTCACACCTGGAGCCCCAAATCTACACCAGGTTTCACACCTGGAGCCTCAAATCTACACCAGGTTTCACACCTGCAGCCCCAGCTCTGCCCTGTGCTCTCTCAGAGCCCCGGTAGCACCTGCAGCCCCAGCTCTGCCTGTTCTCCTCTCAGAGCCCCGGTAGCACCTGCAGCCCCAGCTCTGCCCTGTGTTCTCTCAGAGCCCCGGTAGCACCTGGAGCCCCAGCTCTGCCCTGTGTTCTCCTCTCAATCCCCGGTAGCACCTGCAGCCCCAGCTCTGCCTGTTCTCCTCTCAATCCCCGGTAGCACCTGCAGCCCCAGCTCTGCCCTGTGTTCTCTCAGAGCCCCGGTAGCACCTGCAGCCCAGCTCTGCCCTGTGTTCTCCTCAATCCCCGGTAGCACCTGCAGCCCCAGCTCTGCCCTGTGCTCTCTCAGAGCCCGGTAGCACCTGCAGCCCCAGCTCTGCCCTGTGCTCTCCTCTCAATCCCGGGAGCACCTGCAGCCCCAGCTCTGCCCTGTGCTCTCCTCTCAATCCCCGGCGCCGCTGCCGGCGCTCCGGGCGGGCGGGGCGGGGTTACCTGCCGTTACCTGTGAGATTGGCTACGGGCGGTTTGAAAATCGCCCCCGCAGGTGCCGCCGGCGTCAGTCCCGGGAGCGCGGCGAGCGTTGCTGTGGGAATTGTCACCAGGGCCAGCGCCTGCTGGCCTGTCACCTGACCTGCAATACTGATGGGGATAAGAAGAGGTTGAGTAACTGTCCCTGCCGGAACCATTACTCCTGTCACACCTGTGGCTAAGCTTTCCTGAGCCAACACCTGCGGAGATAAATGAGATTTGAAAGAGAAACACAAATCAACGCCCTGCTCAGCATCAGGGAAACCCCCGCGGGGCCCCCCCGCCCCGCCTGGGACACTCCTCTGGGGAGGGGGCAAAGGGGGAACTCCCCGGGGAATCCCTCTGGGGAGGGGGCAAAGGGGGAGCCCCCCTGAACTGGGAACCCCTGGGAGAACCGGGGGGATCCGGGGGGCTCCCTGGTGGACTTCTGGGGGCAGGGAAAGGTAAAGGGGGAGCCCCCCCTGAACTGGGAACCCCTGGGGGAACCGAGGGGCTCCCTGATGAACCTCTGGGGGGGGTGGGGGAAGGTAAAGGGGGAGCCCCCCCGAACTGGGAACCCGTCTCCGTGGGGAGATGGGGGGAGCTCTGTGAACTGGGGGGCACTGGGGGGCTGTGGAGGAGCCTCTCTGGCGGGGATTAAGGGGTTCCCCATTACTGCTGACCCCCGCTCTGTTGGGGTGGGGGGCAGAGAGGGGATCGCCTTTACCTCGGGGTCCCCCCTAACTCAGAACCCCTTCTCCACAGGGACACAAGGGGCACCCGGGGCCTCCCTTCCCTCCGAGGCCTGCGTGGGGGGGACAAAAGGGGTCCCCCCTTACCTGGCCACCCCCTGTCTGCGGCCACCTCCCCCGGGGTCCCCCCTGGCCCCCCAGCCCCCGGGGACAGTTACCTGTGGCGCGGCCTGCACGGCCAGGTGTGTCACGCCGGGCTGGCTCGGGGCGGGGCTCGAGGCCACCGGGGTGGGCGACGCTGCTTTGGCTTTACCTGGGGAGAACAGGTGGGGGTCAGAGGGAGACACCCAAACTCTGCACACCAGGGCAGCGAACAGCCTCCCCCAGGGGTCCTCAGGTGCGCTCAGAGCCCGGGGAGGGGCCGCAGGAGGGGCAGGGACCCGGGCCAGCCCCAGTGTGACCAGGGCGGTGACAGCCACCATCCCCCGGGAGTGGCATCCTCCTCCCCCCGGCAGGAGAGAGGATGGGAGATGGGGCAGGGGACAGGGGACAGGCGTGTGCCCTGCCGGATTTGGGGCGCTGGCCGGCAAGCAGTGAGGAATAAAGCGGGATCTCCCCAAAACGGGAGCTGCCGGGGGACGGTGGGGGAGGACCCGCAGCAGGACCGCCGGGCGACACAAGGCAGGTGACACAAGGCAGGTGACACAAGGCAGGTGACACAAGGCAGACACCGCCTTGGCTCCCAGGGATGGAGCCGGGAATGATCCCGGGATGGGAGACCGGGGGGAACGATCCCGGGAAGGAGAGACCCAGGGAACTGCTGGGAACGATGCCGGGATGGGAGACCGGGGGGCATCAGGAACGATCCCGGGAGGGAGAGACCCGGGAGAACCGTCCGGAACGAGAGACTCGGGGAACGATCCCGGGAAGGAGAGACCCGGGGGGAACTGGGAATGATCCCGGGAATGGGAGAGAGACACGGGGAACCGCCGGGAATGATCCCGGGAATGGGAGACCCGGGGAACTGCCGGGAACGACCCCGGGAGGGCAAGAGAGACCCAGGGGGGAACGATCCACGGAAGGAGAGACCCGGGTGAGACATAAACTTAAAAGAATTTAGAGATTTTAGAGGAGCTAAGATTTGCGTTAGAGATAAGCTTTATTAGAGTTAATTAAAATAAATGGGCAGGCCTTGATTAAGTTTAGAGTTAGTAGTTAACTAATAATTGATTTCTTGTCAGCACAATGTTTGGTTAGCTGGGTTTATAATGAAGAATATAGAAATTGATAAATAGCTTTTAGGAACATAAGACAATTGTTTTTAGGAACATAAGACAATTGTTTTTAGGAACATAAGACAATTGTGGCCTTCTCTGTTCTGAAACCAATTGAAGATGGGGAATGGGAGTTCTGCCAAGGGTTCATTTGTCATATTTGCATTGAAAAGGTAGAAAAGTCAGAATGAGGAAGACTTCATTTACTTCCTCATTTTGGGACACCTCCCCATGAAAGGGACCACCGACCCATTTCAAGGAACAAACTGTGCATGCTTAATGGCTTTTGAACTAATTACTATATGGAGCGGGGAATGGGATGTACCAAAGTTATGAACATGTATTTGTAATTTGGGTATTCAATATTTGTATAGATAAAAGGACTCTGTAACCATCTGCAAATTGCAGTGTGTATTTGGGAATTACCCCACAATAACATCCACTTTCTAACTTTAAACTGTTAGAGAGATTTTGTCCATCAGAGTTGGATATTGGTGCTAGATCAATATCCATATTGGGAATGGGATGTACCAAAGTTATGAATATGTATTTGTTTTTTGGGTATTCAATGCTTGTATGGATAAAAGGACTCTGTAATCACCTGTAAATTGCGGTGTGTATTTGGGAGTTATCCCACAATAAACATCCACTTTCTAACTCTAAACTGTTAGAGAGTTTTTGGATATTGGTACTAGATCAATATCCATATTGGGAATGGGATGTACCAAAGTTACCAATATGTATTTGTATTTTGGGTATTCAATACTTGTACAGATAAAAGGACTCTGTAATCACCTGTAAATCACAGTGTGTATTTGGGAATTATCCCGCATTAAACACACACTTTCTAACTTTAAACTGCTAGAGAGTTTTTGTCCGTCACAGTTGGATATCGGTACTAGATCAATATCCGTATTTTTTAAAATAAATCGCGGGGAACTGCAGGGAATGATCCCGGGAATGGGAGAGACCCGGGGGGCACCGGGAATGATCCCGGGGGGGAGAGACCCGGGGGGAACCGGGAATGATCCCGGGAATGGGAGAGACCCGGGGAGCACCGGGACCGACCCCAGGAAGGGAAGTGCGGGGAGGGGTCTCTCACCTGCCGCCTCCCCGCCGGACGAGCTCGGGGTGCTGGCGGGAGCGTCCTCCACACCTGGGGGGCCCCCTTGTGCCGGGGACCCCCCCGCTCCCTCCCCGGCCGTTTTGGGGTCCCCATCCACCCCCACCTCCAGCACCCGGATGGTCTCGTGGCTGGACATGACAATAACCTGCAAACGAACCCCAAAATTAGCTCCGGGTGCGTCACCCCCCGGCCGTGCCCCCCAGGGCCCCCCCGCCTGCCTGGTTTTGGGGTACAGAGTCCACTCGGACCCCGCAGGAGCGAGGGACGGGTGGGGGAGTCCCAGCCCCCCAGCACCTCGGAGCTTTGCTGTCAGCACCCCCGGCTGACACCTTGTGCAGGTGAAACGCTGCCAGTGGTCGCAGCACCCCCAAATTCACAGCACCCCCAAACCTAAAGCACGCCCTTACCTGCAACACCCCCACACCTACAGCAAAACCTCCGCAGCTGCAGCACCCCTCGAACAGAACCAGCACCCCCTGAACAGAGCTGTCACCCCCAAACCTAAAGCACCCCAAACCTACAGCAAAACCTCCACAGCTGCAGCACCCCCGAACAGAACCAGCACCCCCTGAACAGAACCGGCACCCCTCGAACAGAACCAGCACCCCCAAACAGAACCAGCACCCCCTGAACAGAGCTGTCACCCCCAAACCTAAAGCACCCCAAACCTACAGCAAAACCTCCACAGCTGCAGCACCCCCGGAACAGAACAAGCACCCCAAAACAGAACCAGCACCCCCAAACCTAGAGCAAAACCTCGACAGCTGCAGCACCCTCGAACAGAACCAGCACCCCGAAACAGAACCAGCACCCCAAACCTAGAGCAAAACCTCCACAGCTACAGCACCTTCCGAACAGAACCAGCACCCTCAAACGGAGCTGACACCCCTGAACAGAGCCAGCACCCCCAAACAGAACCGGCACCCCCTGAGCAGAACCAGCCCCCCCAACAGAGCCAGCACCCCCAAACAGAACCAGCACCCCAAACAGAGCCGGCACCCCAAACCCAAAGCACCCCAAACCCAGAGAGCTCCTGCTGCACACCCGCAGCCCCCCGGGCCGTGCTCCCGGTACCTGCAGGAGCGTGGCAGGGACAGGAACGTACACGGTGAGGGGCCCGAACCCCGCCGCCATGGCCGGGAGGGGGGCAGGGATCGCCGGGCCCCGAGCCGAGAGGAGCGGCCCGGGCTCCTTATCCCGCCCGGCAGAGCCGCTATCAGCGGCTGCTGCCCGGCACGGCGGCTACAGCGCCACACACACACCCGGGAGCGGGGACGGCCCCAGCCCCAAAGGACATTGCCAGTCCCAGGGACATTGCCACTCCCAGGGACATTGCCAGCCCCAAAGGACATTGCCAGTCCCAAAGGACATTGCCAGTCCCAAAGGACATTGCCAGCCCCAAAGGACATTGCCAGCCCCAGGGACATTGCCAGCCCCAAAGGACATTGCCAGCCCCAGGGACATTCCCAGTCCCAAAGGACATTGCCAGTCCCAAAGGACATTGCCAGTCCCAGGGAAATCCCCAGTCCCAAAGGACATTCCCAGTCCCAGGGATGTTCCCAGTCCCAAAGGACATTCCCAGTCCCAGGGAAATCCCCAGTCCCAAAGGACATTCCCAGTCCCAGGGATGTTCCCAGTCCCAAAGGACATTCCCAGTCCCAGGGACATTGCCAGTCCCAGGAATGTTCCCAGCCCCAAAGGACATTGCCAGTCCCAGGGAAATCCCCAGTCATTCCCAGTCCCAAAGGACATTCCCAGTCCCAAAGGACATTCCCAGTCCCAGGGATGTTCCCAGTCCTGAGGGACATTCCCAGTCCCAAAGGACATTCCCAGTCCCAGGGATGTTCCCAGTCCTGAGGGACATTCCCAGTCCCAAAGGACATTCCCAGTCCCAGGGATGTCTCCAGTCCCAGGGACATTCCCAGTCCCAAAGGACATTCCCAGTCCCAGAGAAATCCCCAGTCCCAGGAATGTTCCCAGTCCCAAAGGACATTCCCAGTCCCAGGAATGTCTCCAGTCCCAGGGATGTCTCCAGTCCCAGGGATGTCCTCACTGGCCCAGCCCCTCACTTGGAGTGGGGGGTCCCAGCAGGGCCAGAACCAGCAGAGACCCCAAAGTGCCCCCAGAGTAATTTCTGGGCCCTCCCCAAGGACTGGGGGTGACCCCGGTGTTACATCAGAGGGGGCAAAACTCCCCCCAGGAGGTTCCTGGGTGTTCCTTCCTTTTCTCCTTTCCTTTTTCCTTTTTCCTTTTTCCTTTTTCCTTTTTCCTTTTTCCTTCCCTTCCCTTCCCTTCCCTTCCCTTCCCTTCCCTTCTAAATACATATTATAATATCAGCTTTATACAAATTTTAAGATGAATACTGTATGTATAATATTAAAGTTGTATAGTAATATAATATAATTATATTAATATATTAATATAATATTAAATATTAACTTTTTTCTGTTGTTAACTAAACTTAGACACAGTAGTGAAATAGCTGATACAGTTATTGTGAAAAATGTAAATTATATGACTGGCTCTTCGCAAATATTAAAATTAATATTATATGTGTTATATTGGAAAGTTATGCTGCATTAATCTCTTTTAAGTAGTGTAGTAAATACAGGTTTTAAGCTATAGCAGAATATTAAAATAGAAGCTATGTGATGTAAGATACTTTTTGTAACTAACTCAAGGAATGGAAAAGATAATCAAGAAATTCTTTACATTGTCCTATCTGGATAGAGATAACAGCACAGACACCAGAACACAGAGAAGAATTATTGCTCCTTATCAGGACAGCTCAGACTGCGAGGAACCAAGGTCGATTTACAAGATGGGGGGAGCAAAAATGAAGCAGAAACACCCTGGTGTGAAAGGAATGTTTGAATCATGCATGAGATCTATGAATATGCAATCGGTTACTGCTTTTAAGGGTTAATCCTTTGGTAGCAAGGGGTGCTTTGGGGCACAGTGCAAAGCACCTGGACATCCATAATTCTTTGCTTTTTATTGTCTCTTATTGCCCTAACTTTGATTGTCCAAATTCTTATTGTCCTAATTTTCATTACGATTTTCATTACTAAACTCATTAAACTTCTAAAATTTTAACACAAGTGGTCAGTGAGGGTCCCTGGGGTGGGTGCAGTGGTCAGTGAGGTCAGTGAGGGTCCCTCAGATGTGGTCAGTGAGGTCAGTGAGGGTCTCAGATGTGGTCAGTGAGGTCAGTGAGGGTCCCTGGGCTGGGGTTCAGTGGTCAGTGAGGGTCCCTGGGGTGGGTGCAGTGGTCAGTGAGGGTCTCTTGGATATGGTCAGGGGTCAGTGAGGTCAGTGAGGGTCTCAGATGTGGTCAGTGAGGTCAGTGAGGGTCTCAGATGTGGTCAGTGAGGTCAGTGAGGGTCCCTCAGATGTGGTCAGTGGTCAGTGCTGGTGTTGGGGTTCCTGATGTCACCCAGGTCTCTGTGGGGTCTCCTCTGGCACCAAGCCCAGCTGACCCTCAGGGAGGTGACACTGACCCTGGGTGGGGACTGAGGGTGGCACCCCGAGGGTCACCCAGAGGTCACTGTGCCCTCACTGAGGGTGGCACCCGAGGGTCACTCAGTGCTCACTGAGGGTGGCACCCCGAGGGTCACCCAGTGCTCACTGTGCCCTCACTGAGGGTGGTACCCGAGGGTCACTCAGAGGTCACTGTCCCCGAGGGTCACCCAGTGCTCACTGTCCCCTCACTGAGGGTGGCACCTGAGGGTCACCCAGTGCTCACCGTCCCCTGTCACCAAAGGTCACTTTTCTCCTCTGGCTCTGACCATTCCTGACCCCCCCGGGCTGGTGGGGCTGCAATTCCTGCAGGACAGACCTGGCACAGCAGGGCAGCGCTGGGGTAGGGCAGCACAAAAAAAGGGAAAATCAGAATTCCTGGAGGGAAAGGACGGGATTTCCACAGCTCCTTGGGCACTGGGGGGGTCTCACCCTCCCAGCCCCACCAGGACTGAGCAGTGTGACCAGTTCTCAGTGGGGAGGGCACTGGGTTTGCTGGGAAGGCTCCAGGTTACCCCAGGATTTGGGGTGGTCACTCCACCAATGCCAGAATTTCACCCTGCAGCTGCCAGAGGAGAAAATGAGTTGGGAATTCAATCAACCCTCAGCTGATTTTTCCTTTTCCTGCTTTTCAATGACCTGGGCTGAATTTTCCCTTTTCTAGGACCTGATTGAACTGTGTGGGACCAATGAGACTTTACCTGTCCCCAAAAGAACTGCCTGTATTGTCAATTTAATAATTTTAGTAATTTTTATTGTGAGCAGCTTGTTGGGCAGCTAAATATTGCTGGGATTATCTAAAGCAGACTATTTCATGTGCTGTCAGTTTGGTTTTTTTGCTAAGTTGATTTGTCTTTTTTTACTGGAAAAAAAAAAAAAGAACGGTGTGGGAAAAGCTTTTTTTTTCCCTCTTAGGTTAAATTTACATTTATCTTATGTATAAATTTGTCTCAACTAATTAAAAATCAGGGAATTGAACCAAATTAAGCCTGGGAGTTGGTACAAACATCAATGAATGTTTGGAATCATCCAGTTGTAGGAATTTGTATCAGTTTTGCCTTGGAAGGCTTTAGATTTGGGATGATTTTTCCGGGTTTTTCAGAGTTATGGACAAGGGAATGAAATGACCTTGACAAAACACAAGGAAATGTCCCAAGGGCCCACCTCAGACGGGACTGCAGAGGGAACAGGGATCAAACAAACACAAGGGAATCTCTTCCCTGCTCCCACATGAGAGCAATGAGGGATTTGTCTTTCCAAACCAGCTCTGGGTCTGCTGGGGGATAAAACTGGGAGATAAAAGAAACAATGGGAAGGATTCCACTGATTGATGAATGGAAAAAGATAAAATAAACTTTTACTAATAAACTTTAGGTTTGCTGATAAATGAAAATTAGACATTGAAATAAAATGTCTGATAAATGAAATTGGATATTGGAAGATGAAAGAAACAATGGGGAAAACCCCTAAATTCCATAAGAATTAAAAATTAAAAGGGAGGGTTGTACATTAGAGGGGAATCTTTGGTGTCAGGAGTTCTGGGAAGTCTGAACCTCTCAAGTACCTCAGAAATGGGAAAAAAAATCCCAAATTCCATAAGAATTAAAAATTAAAGGGCAGGGTCTTGCATTGGAGGGGAATCTTTGGTATCAGGCATTTTGGGGAGTCTGAACCTCTTAAGCACCTCAGAAATGGGGAAAAAGAGAGGGAAATTGATAAAAAGGAGGCTGCATCCTCCAAAAATCTGAGAGATCCCAGGGGAATGCCCCATGGCCTCTGCCTTTATTGGAATAAAGCAAAAGGACTCCTCTGGCTCCTCTTTGGACATAAACCTCTGGTGTTTGTGGATTAATTTTCCTGACACACCCAACCCTTCCCGAACCACTCACAAACTTGCATTGGAAATGATAAAACTTCCCTAATAACTGTCCTAATTAATTGTTTTAATGAAGTTTTCCAGCAATGCAGCCAGCCCTTAGCGAGGTTTGTCACCGAATGCCATTTTGGGAGCCCGGTTTGGGGAAGCGGCTGCGCCTTGGAGCTGTGCTGGAAAACCTCGATGCTTTTCAGTAAACAAAGCCTGGGACAGGGAGATGTTTTTGCTGGAACTGGACGTGTGGAATGCAGGATTTATGGAGCACAAGGACATTCTGCAGAGCCCAGAGATAAAGAAGAGATACAGGCAGTCCACAACTGTGCTGGAACTCACCCTGGCTGGGAAAAAGGCAATAAAGAGACTGAAAGTGGGAATGAAACAGCAGCAGAAGAGAAATCAATAACCAATAGAGGATAAACTGCTAATTAATGACAATCCTGTAATTTAAAGCCAATAGGTATGAATTTTTTGTTGGCTAAAATGTAGAAATAGTGAAAAGTTTTGGAAGTGTGTGGTGGGGTGAGTCTGTGCAGAGCAAGCTGAAGAAGTTTAAAATTAAAAAGGTTTCCACTAATTGATGAATGGAAAAAGAGAATTGCTTTTACAAATAAACTTTAGGTTTGCTGATAAATGAAGCTGGATATTGAAAGATGAAAGAAACAATGGGGAAAACCCCTGAATGATCAATGTTCCAAGGATGGACCCCAGGCTCTCAGTTTTCCTGTCTCTGGGGCTCAGGGTGAGTGGGAATGGAATTGTCATTGCTCCCTGGTTTGTGGTTTTAGACTCCTGCAGCTCTGGGGCATCTCCCGTCCTCTTCCCTCCCTCCCTCCTCCTCTTCCTCCTCCTCTCCCCTGGATGAAAATCAGCCCCACCCAGTGCTATAGATACACACTATAATATTGGCATTTTGCAAATATTCAAATGGATTTTATGCGTGGGATGCTAAAATAACTTTGCTATAAAGATATAATTTGTGTTTCTGTTGCTAATTAAGCTCAGTGCAATAGCTGATATAGATACACATTATAATATTGGCTTTTTGCAAATATTCAAATGGAATTTATATGTATTAAAGTAACTTTGTTATGAAGATATAGTTAGTATTTCTGGTGTTAATTAAGCTCAGTGCAATAACTGATATAGATACGTATTATAATATTGGCTTTTTACAAAAATTCAAATGGATTTTATATGTGTGGTGTTAAAGTAACTTTGCTACATAGTTTGTATTTCTGGTGTTACATAAGCTCAGTGCAATAGGTGATATAGATACACACTATAATATTGGCATTTTTCAAATATTCAAAAGGATTTTATGTGTGTGGCGTTAAAGTAACTTTGTTATAAAGATATAATTTGTATTTTTGTTGCTAATTAAGCTCAGTGCAATAGCTGATATAGACACACATTACAATATTGGCTTTTTGCAAATATTAAAATGGATCCTATGTGTGTGGTGTTAAAGTAACTTTGCTATAAAATACAGTTTGCATTTGTTAATTAAGCTCAGTGCAATAGCTGATATATCAGATACACATTATATATATATTGGCTTTTTGCAAATATTAAATGCATTTAATATGTGGCTGGGCAGGTTTTGGAGTTTCTGTTAAAGTAACTTTGCTATGAAGATACAGTTTGTGTTTCTCTTGCTAATTAAGCTCAGTGCAATAGCTGATAGAGATCCACATTATAATATTGGCATTTTGCAAATATTAAATGGATTTTATGTGTGTGGTGTTAAAGTACCTTTGCTATAAAGATATAATTTGTATTTCTGTTGCTAATTAAGCTCAGTGCAATAGCTGATATAGATACACATTATAATATTGGCTTTTTGCAAATATTAAATGGATTTTATATGTGGCTGTGCAGGTTTTGGAGTTTCTGTTAAAGTACCTTTGCTATAAAGATACAGTTTGTGTTTCTCTTGCTAATTAAGCTCAGTGCAATAGCTGATATAGACACACATTATAATATTGGCTTTTTGCAAATATTCAAATGGATCCTATGTGTGTGGTGTTAAAGTAACTTTGTTATAAAATACAGTTTGCATTTGTTAGTTAAGCTCAGTGAAATAGCTGATATAGATACATACTATAATATTGTCTTTTTACAAATATTAAAATGGATTGTATATATGTGGTGTTACAGTAACTTCGCTATAAATATATAATTTGTACTTGTTAATTAAGCTCAGTGAAAGCTGATATAGATACACATTTTAATACTGGCTATTTGCAATTATTCAAATGGATTTTATATGTGTGATGTTAAAGTAACGTGTTACATAGTTTGTATTTCTGGTGTTACATAAGCTCAGTGCAATAGCTGATAGAGATCCACATTATAATATTGGCATTTTGCAAATATTAAATGGATTTTATGTGTGTGGTGTTAAAGAACCCTTGCTATAAAGATATAATTTGTATTTCTGTTGCTAATTAAGATCAGTGCAATAGCTGATATATCAGATACACATTATAATATTGGCATTTTGTAAATATTAAATGGATTTGATATGTGTTAAAGTAACTTTGCTATGAAGATATAGTTTGTGTTTCTGTGGCTAATTGAGCTCAGTGCAATAGCTGATATAGATACACACAATAATATTGGCTTTTTGCAAATATTAAAATGGATTTTGTATATATGTGATGTTAAAGTAACTTTGCTACACAGTTTGTGTTTCTGTTTCCAATTAAGCTCAGTGAAATAGCTGATATAGTTACACATTATAATATTGGCTTTTTCATCTATTAAAACAGATTTTATATGTGGGATGTTAAAATAACTTTGTTATAAAGATATAATTTTTATTTCTGTTGTTAATTAAGCTTAGACATGGTAGTGCAATACTGATACCAGTGTGTTTGTGTTAAAATGCCTGTTGGGATGGGATAACACCCCATGCACACAGGATGAGCACACCTGTGCAGGTGAGGACACACAATGAGCACACCTGTGCAGGTGAGGACACACAATGAGCACACCTGTGCACATGGGGACACACAATGAGCACACCTGTGCACATGGGGACACACAATGAGCACACCTGTGCACACAGGGACACACAATGAGCACACCTGTGCAGGTGAGGACACACAATGAGCACACCTGTGCAGGTGAGGACACACAATGAGCACACCTGTGCACATGGGGACACACAATGAGCACACCTGTGCACATGGGGACACACAATGAGCACACCTGTGCACATGAGGACACACAATGAGCACACCTGTGCAGGTGAGGACACACAATGAGCACACCTGTGCACACAGGGACACACAATGAGCACACCTGTGCACATGGGGACACACAATGAGCACACCTGTACACATGGGCACACACAATGAGCACACCTGTGCACATGGGGACACACAATGAGCACACCTGTGCAGGTGGGGACACACAATGAGCACACCTGTGCAGGTGAGGACACACAATGAGCACACCTGTACACATGAGGACACACAATGGGCACACCTGTGCAGGTGGGGACACACAATGAGCACACCTGTACATGTGAGGACACACAATGAGCACACCTGTGCACACGGGGACACACAATGAGCACACCTGTGCACGTGAGGACACACACTGAGCACACCTGTGCAGGTGAGGACACAATGAGCACACCTGTACACGTGAGGACACATAATGAGCACACCTGTGCAGGTGAGGACACACAATGAGCACACCTGTGCACGTGAGGACACACAATGAGCACACCTGTGCACACGGGGACACACAATGAGCACACCTGTGCACGTGAGGACACACACTGAGCACACCTGTGCAGGTGAGGACACAATGAGCACACCTGTGCACAAGGACACACAATGAGCACACCTGTACACGTGGGGACACACAATGAGCACACCTGTACACGTGGGGACACACAATGAGCACACCTGTGCAGATGGGCACACACAATGAGCACACCTGTGCACGTGAGGACACACAATGAGCACACCTGTACACATGGGGACACACAATGAGCACACCTGTGCACGTGGGGACACACAATGAGCACACCTGTACACGTGGGGACACACAATGAGCACACCTGTACACGTGGGGACACACAATGAGCACACCTGTGCACAAGGACACACAATGAGCACACCTGTGCAGGTGAGGACACACAATGAGCACACCTGTACACGTGGGGACACACAATGAGCACACCTGTGCACGTGGGGACACACAATGAGCACACCTGTACACGTGGGGACACACAATGAGCACACCTGTGCAGGTGAGGACACACAATGAGCACACCTGTGCACATGAGGACACACAATGAGCACACCTGTACACGTGGGGACACACAATGAGCACACCTGTACACATGGGGACACACAATGAGCACACCTGGGCACATGAGGACACACAATGAGCACACCTGTGCACACGGGGACACACAATGAGCACACCTGTACACGTGAGGACACACACTGAGCACACCTGTACAGATGGGGACACACAATGAGCACACCTGTACAGATGGGGACACACAATGAGCACACCTGTGCAGGTGAGGACACACAATGAGCACACCTGTGCACACGGGGACACACAATGAACACACCTGTGCACGTGGGGACACACAATGAGCACACCTGTGCACGTGGGGACACACAATGAGCACACCTGTGCACACGGGGGCACACAATGAGCACACCTGTACACATGGGGACACACAATGAGCACACCTGTACACGTGGGGACACACAATGAGCACACCTGTACACATGGGGACACACAATGAGCACACCTGTACACATGAGGGCACACAATGAGCACACCTGTACATGTGAGGACACACAATGAGCACACCTGTGCACACGGGGACACACAATGAGCACACCTGTACAGATGGGGACACACAATGAGCACACCTGTGCACACGGGGACACACAATGAGCACACCTGTACACATGGGCACACACAATGAGCACACCTGTACACATGAGGGCACACAATGAGCACACCTGTGCAGGTGAGGACACACAATGAGCACACCTGTGCACACGGGGACACACAATGAGCACACCTGTGCAGGTGAGGACACACAATGAGCACACCTGTGCACACGGGGACACACAATGAGCACACCTGTGCAGATGGGGACACACAATGAGCACACCTGTGCAGGTGAGGACACACAATGAGCACACCTGTGCACAAGGACACACAATGAGCACACCTGTGCAGGTGAGGACACACAATGAGCACACCTGTGCACACGGGGACACACAATGAGCACACCTGTGCAGGTGAGGACACAATGAGCACACCTGTGCAGATCTGCCAACCACCAGCACTGTGAGCAGTGCATATCGGATGGCCCTACACAGATATTTACTGTCTGTATTGTGTTGATTGATTAGCGGCGCTCTATTAACATTTTAACAGGATGGTAAATGTAGCTCTGTAGTTAAAAGGTAACTTTTGGAGTTGAAATATGAACTATGCATGTGGGATATTTTTTTAAAGAGAGGAATGAGGTACTCGCACTGAGACGGCAGCCACGGGACACCCGAATCTTTCAGAGAAAGAGAATTCATTGCTCCATTGTCAGGGGAAACTAAATTCCTCCCACCTCGCTCAGCCCTGAAGAGCCGTCAGGATCCAGAGGGAGAAGCTGACCCTGCCCACACAGAATCCTGAGTTTGATTGGAATTTATGCATCATGCATGAGGTGCATGAATATGCAACAGGCTGTTGCTTTTAAGGGTTAATCCTCTGTTAACGTGGGTCCTTTTTTGGGCTTATTTTGCCCAGAAAAGGTACCCGGACTGTCCTTAACTCTTCGTTTTTATTGTCTCATATTGTCATAAATCCTAATTGTCTAAATTTTTATTACTCTAATTACATTTTTATAACCATTTTATTATCATTAAACTTTTTACAATTTTAAAAACAAGTGACTGGCGTTTTTCACAGCACTCACCTCTGAAGGCAGCGAGGGCCAGGCCCAGAACCTGGAGGTGATAAAGAGAAGGAGCCAAAACCGAGCCAAGAAACAGCCGGCTCTAAAAAGGCGGCCCCGAGGAGGGGCCATGCAAAACAGGCAATTGAATATGCAAACCAGTTTATGGATATGCATATGGATCTATGAATATGCAAAGCGGCGATGTAAGGGAAAAGGTGTTTAAGGGGTATCCCTGAAGATAACAGTATGGGCTTGGCTGATGCCATAATAACCTTTGCTCTTTGTCTCCTTATCTCCTATCATCCTTTATTGAACTCTTTACATGTTCACAGGACAGTGAATGTGTTTTTCACACATTGCTCTGTGGTCCTTGTCTCCTATCATCCTTTATTAAACTTTTTACATGTTCACAGGACACTGACCGTGGTTTTTTACATAGCCTTTGCTCTGTTCTCCTTATCTCCTATCATCCTTTATTAAACTCTTTACATGTTCACAGGACAGTGAGTGTGTTTTTCACACATTGCTCTGTGGTCCCTGTCTCCTATCATCCTTTATTAAACTTTTCACATGTTCACAGGACGCTGACCGTGGTTTTTTACATAACCTTTGCTCTGTTCTCCTTGTCTCCTACCATCCTTTATTGAATTTTTTACATTTTCACAAAAGAGTGACCATGTTTTTCACATAACTTCTGATCTGTGGTCCTTGTCTGCTCCTGTCCTTTATAAAACTTTTAACTTTTCACAAGAGAGTGACTGTGTTTTTCACACCTTTGCTCTGTGGCCCTTTCTACCATCATCCTTTATAAAACTTTTTACACGTTCACAGGACACTGACCGTGGTTTTTTACATAACCTCTGCTCTATGGTCCTTGTCTCCTGTTGTCTCCTGCTGCCCTTTACTAAACTTTTTAAATGTTCACAGGACACTGACCGTGTTTGTCACATAACTTCTGCTCTGCGGCCCTTGTCTCCTATTGTCCTTTACTAAACTTTTAAATTTTCACAGGACAGTGAATGTGTTCTTCAAACCTTTGTTCTGTGGTCCTTGTCTCCTATTGTCCTTTATTAAACTGGAGATTAATTAATGATTAATTAAACCTGGCTGTTCCACCTGAGCATGTATTAACCCATCGAGCTGGTACCCCAAACCTGCAGCACCCCAAAACCTGCAGCACCCCAAAACCTGCAGCACCCCAAACCTGCAGCACCCCAAAACCTGCAGTACCCCAAACCTGCAGCAACCCAAAACCTGCAGCACCCAAAACCTGCAGCACCCCAAACCTGCAGTACCCCAAAACCTGCATCACCACAAACCTGCAGCATCCCAAACCTGCAGCACCCCAAAACCTGCAGCACCCCAAAACCTGCAGTACCCAAAACCTGCAGCACCCCAAACCTGCAGCAATCCCAAACCTGCAGCACCCCAAAACCTGCAGCACCCCAAAACCTGCAGTACCCAAAACCTGCAGCACCCCAAACCTGCAGCACCCAAAACCTGCAGCACCCCAAAACCTGCAGCACCTCAAAACCTGCAGTACCCCAAACCTGCAGCAATCCCAAACCTGCAGCACCCCAAAACCTGCATCACCACAAACCTGCAGTACCCCAAACCCTGCAGTACCCCAAAACCTGCAGCACCCGAAAACCTGCAGCACCCCAAACCTGCAGTATCCCAAACCTGCAGCACCCCAAACCTGCAGCACCCAAAAACCTGCAGCACCCCAAACCTGCAGCACCCCAAACCTGCCGTACCCCAAACCTGCAGCACCCCAAACCTGCAGCACCCGAAAACCTGCAGCACCCCAAACCTGCCGTACCCCAAACCTGCAGCACCCAAAACCTGCAGCACCCCAAAACCTGCAGCACCCCAAAACCCGCAGCACCCCAAACCCGCAGCACCCCAAACCTGCAGCACCCCAAACCTGCAGCACCCGAAAACCTGCAGCACCCCAAACCTGCAGCACCCCAAACCTGCAGCACCCGAAAACCTGCAGCACCCCAAACCTGCAGTACCCCAAACCTGCAGCACCCCAAAACCTGCAGCACCCCAAACCTGCAGCACCCCAAACCTGCAGCACCCGAAAACCTGCAGCACCCTAAACCTGCAGCACCCCAAACCTGCAGCACCCCAAAACCTGCCGTACCCCAAACCTGCAGCACCCCAAACCTGCAGCACCCCAAAACCTGCAGCACCCCAAACCTGCAGCAACCCAAACCTGCAGCAACCCAAAACCTGCAGCACCCCAAACCTGCAGCACCCCAAAACACAGCGGTTACCCCCCACCTGCATCACCCCACCCACAGCACCCCAAACTAACAGTGCCCCACACCCGCAGTGTCCCCTCCAGCCCCACAGGTGTGGCACAGGGCCAGGTGAGCCCCCCAAATCTCCTGCAGGTGTTCCAGCCCATCCCAGGGCACACAGGGGGGGTTCCACCCCTGGCCTCGTTTTGGGGTCCTACCCCTGGCCGGTTTTGGGGTGGGGATCCCCCTCCCCAGCCCGGTTTTGGGGTCCCACCCCCGGCCAGTTTTGGGGTCCCACCCCTGGCACAGTTTTGGGGTCCTACCCCCCAGCGCGGTTTTGGGGTGGGGGTCCCAGTCCAGGCCCGGTTTTGGGGTCCCCCTCTCCAGCCCGGTTTTGGGGTCCTACCCTCCTGCCCGGTTTTGGGGTCCCACCCTCGGCTGGTTTTGGGGGTGGGTGTCCTACCGCCCTGGCCGGTTTTGGGGTCCTACCTCTGGCCCCGTTTTGGGGTCCCACCCCATCCCGGTTTTGGGGTCCCACCCATGGCCGGTTTTGGGGCCCCAGCCCAGTTTTGGGGTCCCATCCATGGCCGGTTTTGGGGCCCCAGCCCAGTTTTGGTGTCCCAGCCTGGTTTTGGGGTCCCACCCCAGCCTGGTTTTGGGGTCCCAGCCCGGGCCGGTTTTGGGGTCCCAGCCCGGTTTTGGGGTCCCAGCCCGGTTTTGGGGTCCCACCCCAGCCCGCTTTTGGGGCCCCAGCCCGGTTTTGGGGTCCCACCCCAGCCCGCTTTTGGGGCCCCAGCCGGTTTTGGGGTCCCAGCCCGTTTTGGGGGGCCGTACCTGCTCGTTGACCGTCAGCAGGGCCTCCTGGGGCTGCCCCGGGCACGGCTCCATGGTGACCTGGCACACGTGGGGAGGGTCACACCTGCCACATGCTGCACCAGGGGACAACGAGGGGCTGTCACCAACGGGGTGAGGGCCTGAGGGTCCCCTGGGGGGGGTTGGGGTTCCTCTCACCCCTCTCCCCTTTGAAACCCTAAAAACCCGGGATGGGCCAGGGGAAAGCACCTCTCTGGAGCCCACAGAGGGTCCCCAAATCTCCAGGTGACACCTGGCTGCCCCTCCAAGCCCCTGGTGGTCCCTGAGGGGACCCAAACTGTTGGGGACACTTCTTCAGCAGGTGACAGGAGTCACGGGGGGCGTGGGCTCTGGATTCATCCCCCAGGTGGGTTCACCTGCCCCAGAGAGCTGCCAGGATCTGGGGGAACACCCCAAAGTCCTGGGGCAGCTTCTTCCTCCTCCCGAGGCTGGAAAAGGTGGGGAAAGGTGGGGAAAGGTGGGGAAAGGTGGGGAAAGGTGGGAAAAGGTGGGAAAAGGTGGGAAAAGGTGGGGAAAGGTGGGGAAAGGTGGGGAAAGGTGGGGAAAGGTGGGAAAAGGTGGGAAAAGGTGGGAAAGCTTCTGCTCCTCCCTGTGCCAGGTGGGACCATCCCCTCCCCTGCCCCCTCCTGTCAGACGGGGGCCTCGATGGCTGAGGCCAAACTGGGAGGGAGAAGGGGGAATGGGAGGGGGAAAGGAAGGGAATCCCATGGGGGTCTGGGGGTCCCAGGTACTCACCCACTGCTCGTTCTGGGGTGAGGGACCCTCCCTCTGCACACGGGGCTGGATGTGGCTCCTGCCCCCCGGCCTGGCCTGGGGGCTCCTGGGGGCTCCCAGGTTTCGGGGCTCCCGGGGTTTTGGGGCTCCCGGGGTTTCAGGGCTCTGGGTCTCTGCTGTCCTGGCTGCAGCTTTCAGGAGCTCTGGGCTCCAGCTCTCTGGGTTTTGGGGTGTCTGGGCTCTGGCTCTGCTTTTGGGGTCTCTGGCTCTCTGGGTCTTGGGGTCTCTGGGCTCCGGCTCTGCAGGTCTTGGGGTCTCTGGGCTCTGGCTCCCCCGCTTTTGGGGTGTCTGTTCTCTGGCTCTGCAGGATTTGGGGTCTCTGGTCTCCAGTTCTCTGGTTTTGGGGTCTCTGGGATCTGGGTTTTAGAGTCTCTGGGCTCTGGCTCTCCGAGTTTTGGGGTGTCTGGTTCTCTGGTTTTTGGGGTCTCTGGCTCTCTGGGTTTTAGGGTCTTTGGGCTCTGACTCTGCAGGTTTTGGGGTCTCTGTGCTCCGGCTCTCTGGGTCTTGGGGTCTCTGGGCTCTGGCTCTGCAGGTTTTAGGGTCTCTGGGCTCTGGCTGTGCAGGTTTTGGGGTGTCTGTGCTCCAGGTTTTGGGGTCTCTGTGCTCCAGCTCTGTAGGATTTGGGGTGTCTGGGCTACGGCTCTCTGGGTTTTGGGGTGTCTGGGCTCTGGCTCTGCTTTTGGGGTCTCTGGCTCTCTGGGTTTTGGGGTCTCTGGGCTCTGGCTGTGCAGGTTTTAGGGTCTCTGGGCTCTGGCTCTCTGGGTTTTCGGGTCTCTGGGCTCTGGCTCTCTGGGTTTTGGGGTGTCTGGGCTCCGGCTCTGCTTTTGGGGTCTCTGGGCTCTGTTTTTTGGGGTGTCTGGGCTCTGGCTGTGCAGGATTTGGGGTGTCTGGGCTCTGGCTCTCTGGGTTTTGGGGTCTCTGGGCTCTGTTTTTTGGGGTCTCTGGGCTCTGGCTGTGCAGGATTTGATATGTCTGGTCTCTGGCTCTCTGGTTTTGGGGTCTCCGAGCTCCGGGTTTTGGGGTCTCTGTGCTCCGGTTCTGTAGGATTTGGGGTCTCTGCGTTCCGGCTCTCTGAGTTTTGGGGTCTCTGGGCTCCGGCTCTCTGGGGTTCTGCCCCTCCTGGTTTTGGGGCTCCAGCTCCTGGGGCTCCTCTGAGTTTTGGGGTGCCTGGGTTTGGCCTGGAGGGACACAAAACATTGGAGATGTTCCTGTGCCGAGCTCTGGCTGCTCCCCAAAAAGCCGGGAGCCCCAGGATCCCCCCAAAGATGGAGGAGTTTGGGGAAAGGTGACTCAGCCAGGAGAAACAGAAAAGTTTCAAGGAGAAATCCTCGGATTTCTCTCTGCTGCTGCTGCTGGGAGGAGACACAAATAACCCGGGAGAGAAGACTAATTAACGAGCCAATTAATCAGACATTTGTGATTCCAGGCTGGATGCAGGTGGGCATCCAGCTCCAGATCCTTTCCCCATCACACATCCCGATTTTCACACTTTTTGGGGCATTTTTTGGCATTTAATGTGACAAATAATTTATGCAGATGGTGGTGAGGGCAGGCAGGGAGGAGCAGCCACGGAGCAACAGATGGAGGGAAGGCATAAAATGCATAAAATATTAATAAAAATATTAAAAAATAAAGAAAGAGGGGAAAAAAGGTGAGAGAAGGATTTTAGGATGCTCCAAGTCTCCATGTGGATTTAATTTCCATGTTAATTAAGTGTTGATGAGGCAGAGATGGGTCCAAAAGTTGGACCCATCATTATTATGTTTTGGGTTTATTATTATTATTATTATTATTATTATTATTATTATTATTATTATTATTATTATTATTATTATTATTATCATTACCATTACCATTACCATTACCATTATCATTATTATGTTTTGGTGTATAATAATAATAATTAAAAAATAAAAATAAAACAAAAAAATTTAAAAATAACAACAAAACCAAAACATGATTATGATAATGATGATAATGATGATAATGATAATAATAGTAAAACAAAACATAATAATGATAATATTAATAAAATAATAGTAATAAAGAAATAATAAAACCAATGCATAATAATGATAATGATAATAATAATAAAATATAAATAATAAAACCAAATAATAATAAAATCAAAACATGATGGTGATAATAATAACATCATTATTATTATTATATTATTATTATTATTATATTATTATATTATTATTATTATATTATTATTATTATTATTATTATTATTATTATTATTATTATTATTATTACAAAATAATAAAAATAAAACTAGAACAGGGGGCAGGATCCCGACCCCAAATGGAAGCTGCAGCATTTCTGGAGCCCCTGGCCCCGGGAGCAGCCTGCAGTGGTGTCACTGTGACATTTTATGAAAATCCTTTCCCTAGGATTTTCTCCTGAGAAGCTGAGAAGCCTCGAAAAGAAATGCAAACAATAATGATCTGATTGCTTGGAATGTGCTCTGGAGATCATTTACCGACAGGTGAATCTTTGATTGGTCCCATGTGAATTGTTTTCACTTGATGACCAGTCATGGTCCAGTTGTGTTGAGGCTCTGAGCAGTCACGAGTTTTTATTATTAATTCTTGTCTGGCCTTCTGATGTCTCCTTTCTCTTTCTTTAGTATATTTATTATTTTATGATATATATTTATACATCATATATTATTTATTATTTTATGATCTATATTTAATATAATATATATCATAAAATAATAAATCACCCTTCTGAAACACGGAGTGAAGATTCTCATCTCTTCCCTGGTCCTGGGGACCCTCAAACGCCCCTCCCAGCGGCCCCAGGAGTTTCCAGTCCCAGGACTGCAATCCCTGCCAGGGCCAGGCAGAGTTTGGTGCCCCCAGAACAGAACCTGGGGAGCGATGCCAGGCCCTGAGAGCCCCGAGGGCACGGGACGGCCTGGGGGGCAGCACGGGGCGGGGGCACAGGAACCCCTGGGCCTGCATCCCATGGGATCCATGGGATCGATGGGATGGGATCAATGGGATCAGTGGGATCCATGGGATCCATGGGATTGATGGGATGGGATCAATGGGATCCATGGGATCCATGGGATCGATGGGATGGGATCAATGGGATCAGGGGATCAATGGGATTGATGGGATCAGTGGGATGGGATAAATGGGATCAATGGGATCAATGGGATGGGATGAATGGGATCAGTGGGATGGGATCAACGGGATCAATGGGATCCATGGGATCCATGGGATCGATGGGATGGGATCGATAGGATCAATGGGATCAGTGGATCAATGGGATTGATGGGATCGATGGGATGGGATCAATGGGATCAGTGGGATGGGATCAATAGGATCAATGGGATCAATGGGATCAATGGGATCCATGGGATGGGATCGATAGGATCAATGGGATCAATGGGATTGATGGGATCCATGGGATGGGATCGATGGGATCAATGGGATCAATGGGATCAGTGGGATCAATGGGATCAATGGGATGGGATCAATGGGATTGATAGGATCAATAGGATGAGATGAATGGGATGGGATTGATGGGATCAATGGGATAAATGGGATCAATGGGATCAATGGGATGGGATGGGATGGGATCAATGCGATCAATGGGATGGGATCAATGAGATTGATAGGATCAATAGGATGGGGTCAATGGGATCAATGGGATTAATGGGATGGGATCAATGGGATCAATGGGATTGATGCGATGGGATCAATGGGATCAATGGAATGGGATGGGATCAATGGGATCAATAGGACCAATGAGATGGGATCGATGGGATCAATAGGATGGGATCAATGGGATGGAATGTGATCAATGGGATCAATGGGATGGAATGGGATCAATGGTATCAATGGAATCAATGGGATCCAAGGGATCCATGGGATTGGATCAATAGCATCAACAGGATCAATGAGATGGGATCAATGGGATGGGATCAGTGGAATCAATGGAGTGGGATTAATGGGATTGATAGGATCAATGGGATTGATGGAGTGGGATCAATGGGATCGATGGGATGGGATCAATGGGATCGATAGGATCAATGGGATCAATAGAATGGGATCAATGGGATGGGATTGATGGGATGCTATCAATAGGATCAACAGGATCAATTGGATGGGATAAATGGGATGACATGGGATCAGTGGGATCAATGGGATGGCATCAATGGGATGGGATGGGATGGGATGGGATGGGATGGGATTAATGGGATGCTATCAATGGGATCAATGGGATCAACAGGATCAATGGGATGGGGTCAGTGCTGTGCCCCCACTGTTCCTTTGGGGGGCTCCTGTGGGGTGCAGGGGTTGAAGAACAAGAGTCACCTTGGGATGGCCACGGATGGAGGGGCTGAGGACAGGTTTGGGGGGCACAGGACAAGCCAGCCCCGCCCCCTCCCCCCCAAAGTGAGGACCCCCCATGGCCCCCATCCCTGTGCAGCTCCCAGGGAAGGTCCCCCCGACCCCAAAACCACCAAGGGAGGGGCTCAGGGTGGCTGTGGGGGCAATGCCCCCCTCTATGGGGTGCTCAGTCCCCCAAACCCTCACGGTCCCCCCCCACCCCGTTCTGCAGCACCCCAAAATGTCCTTGGACACCCCCCATACCTCGGTACCCCCCTGCAATTCCCCTGCCCTGCCTTTCCCCCCCAGATCCCACTGCCTCCCCTCTGGGGGTCCCAACAGGACCCCAATAACGTCCTGCCCCCCCTCTGCCTGTTTCTCTTCTCCTGCACCCCAAAACTCAGCCCCGAACTCCTCCTGCTACCCCACCTGGGCATTCACCCCCCTTCCCTGCCCCGGGGCTCTCCAGCCCCCTCAGCTCCGGGGTGACCCAGGGACCCCCACTAACCCTAAGGCCCCCCAAAATCCTCACCACACCCCTCTGCCCCCACTCAGAGCCTTCGTGGCCCCCCCGTTCTCCCCAGTTCCCCCCCAAACTCTCTCACCCCCAAACTGCCTTTGCCCCCCATATGCCGGTGGCCCCTCCCCGGGCAGGACCCCAAAACTGTCCCCATCCCTCACCCCGTGTCTCCTCCCCTATCCCCCCCGATCCCCCTTCCCTGCCCCGGGGCTCTCCAGCCCCTCCTCCCCTTCCTGGACCCCAAAACTGAGGGGTTGCCCGGGGACCCCCCTTAGCCGAGGTCCCCCGCACCCCCCATTTCTGTGCCCCCCCACACGTGGTGTCCCCCCAGTTTCCCCCACAAACCCAGCGCCCCCTCCAAGCCCCACAGACCCCCCAATCTGTCTTTCCCCCCCAAATCCCCCTTGGACCCCAACACTGTCCTGCCCCCCTCAGCACTGCTCCTCGTCTCCTACACCCCAAAATCCACCCCCCGTCTCCCCAAATTCCTCATGCCCCGCTCAGGGCGGTCACCCCCGTTCCACTCCCGCCCCTTCACGGACCCCCCCAATTCCGGGGTGCCCCCAGGGACCCCACTTGTGCGAGGCGCCCCCGCTCCCACCTGCCCCCACTCGGAGCCTTCGCGTCCCCCTAGTTCTGCCTGCCCCCTCTCCCCCCCCAAATCCCTCTGGGTCTCTTTGCCTCCCCCCCCCCCCCGGGCAGGACCCCAAAACTGTCCCCAAACCCCGCCCTGTGTCCCCAAATCCCCCTGCCCCCCCGGACACCCCCCCCTTTCCCTGCCCCGGGGCTCTCCAGCCCCCCTTCCCTGCCCCCCCAGTTCGGGGGTTCCCCCAGGGGTGTCCCCTAAGCCGGGGTCCCCCCCTGGCACCCCCGATCCCCCCCGTGTCCCCCCCCAGTTCCTGCGCGTCTCTCCCCAGTTCCTCCCAGTTCTCCCCAGTTCTCCTCCCGCCCCCCCCGCCCCGCTCCGAGCCCCTCTGGCCCCCAAACCTGCCCTGACCCCCCTTTCCCCCCCAAATCCCGCTGCCCCCCCGCGCTGTCCCCCGTTTTCCGCCGCTTGCTCCCCTTCCCCGCCCCCCCCAGCGCTCTTTATCATAAATATATAAATTATGCTAATTACGCCATTGCATATTCACCGCGCCGGGCCCGCCGCCCCCCGCCCGCCCCGGCCCCGCACTCACCGAGCCGGGGGTCGGGGGTCCGGGGGAGCCCCGGGGGGGCCGGGGGGGGTCCCCGCCGCTCTCGCCGCTCCCGCGATCGCCGCGGCGGCGACGGAGGCGGCGGCACAAAGGGGCGGGGGGCGGCGGCGGTCCCGGGAGCGCGGGCCGGGTCCGGGCCGGCGGAGGGAGCGGCGGAGGGGGGTCACGGGGGGCTCGGTGCCGAGGGGGGGGGCGGTCACGGGGGGCTCGGTGCCGCGGGGGTCCCGCCGGGGGAGCCGCGGCGCTTCCCGGGGTTTCGGGGCTGCTGCGTCATGAACATAATTTATGCGCAGGCCGCTGCCGCAGGCGCCGTGCCGCCCGCCGCCGCTGGGGGCGCTGCGAGAGACAGCGCGCACGGACCGGAGCGCCGGGAGCGCCGGGACAGGGACCGGGACAGGGACCGGGACAGGGATCTGGGAGAGGGATCTGGGACAGGGACTCGGGACAGGGACCCGGGAGTGGGATCTGGGAGAGGGATCCGGGAGAGGGACCGGGAGAGGGATCTGGGAGAGGGACCGGGAGAGGGATCCGGGACAGGGACCCGGGACAGGGATCTGGGACAGGGACCGGGACAGGGACCGGGACAGGGACTCGGGACAGGGACCGGGACAGGGACTCGGGAGAGGGACCCGGGAGAGGGACCCGGGACAGGAATCTGGGAGAGGGACCGGGACAGGGACCGGGACAGGGACCCGGGACAGGGACCCGGGACAGGGATCCGGGACAGGGACTCGGGAGAGGGACCCGGGACAGGGACCGGGACAGGGATCCGGGACAGGGATCCGGGACAGGGACCCGGGAGAGGGATCTGGGAGAGGAACCCGGGACAGGGACCGGGACAGGGACCCCTGACACTCTCGGGAGAGGGACCCGGGAGAGGGATCTGGGAGAGGGACCCGGAACAGGGATCCGGGACAGGGAGCACCGCCGCACAGAGTCCGGGAGCCCCGGGACCACCGGGACAGAGACCCGCGGGACAGAGACCCCCGGGAGAGGGACCCGGGACAGGGACACGGGACAGGGACCCCTGAGACCCCCAGGAGAGGAACCCGGACGAGGGAGCCGTGAGAGGGACCCCGGGACAGAGAGCCCCAGGGCAGAGAGCCCCAGGGCAGAGAGCCCGGGACCCTCGGGACACCCGGGAGAGGGACTTTGGGACTGAGACTTCAGAGACCCCGGGACCCCCAAGAGAGAGCCCCGTGACACCCCCGGCACAGGGACCCCGGGACCCCAGACATCCTTGGGACAAGAGCCCCGAGACCATCCAGAGACCCCCCGCACTGGGACAGAGACCTCAAGACCCCAGAGATCCTCGGGACGGAGACCATCCAGAGACCCCCCCCCACAATGGAACAGAGACCCCGGGGACCCCCCCGGACACCCCCTGGAAACCCCCGAGCCAGACGCCCCCCGGGACCAGAGAGACCCCAGAGCCGGAGACCCCTCCAGGAACCCCCAAAATCCAGAGGCTCCCGAGATGCCCCCGGGCCCAAAGACCCCCCTGAGCCAGCGACGCCCCCCCACAACAGAGGGACACCCCAGAGCCCCCCCGGGGTCTAAGGCACCGGGGACACCCCCAGAGCCAGAAACCCCGAAACCAGAGACCCCCGAGCTGCAGAGGCCTCCTCAGCCCCGGAACCCCAAAACCAGAGACCCTCCCCGGCACCTGAATCCTCTCCAGCCCCAAGACCCCCAAATCAGAGGTTCCCAGCCCAGAAACCCCCCAAAACCCAGACCCCAGAGTGTCCGGACCCCAAAACCCAGACCCCGAAGTGCCAGGACCCCCCCAAACCCCGAATCCCCAATCCAAGACTCCCCAAAACCCCAGATCCAGGGTGCCAGGACCCCCAAACCCCGAAGCCCCAATCCAAGACCCCTTCCAAAACCCTAGACTTGAAGTGCCACGACCCCCCAGACCCCAGATCCCCAATCCACGACCCCCCAAA
>CM032381.1:1745571-1888988 GCA_019023105.1 Diglossa brunneiventris
CCCCCATAACAGGGCTGCTCCTCAGGTTTCCCTCTGTGGAGAAGCTTTAAGGCCATGGTGAAGGAAAGGAGTCGGTTCTGATGGAGGGTTTGGATCCAGAGCTTTATTCTGGCCCACAGGCCTCTGAATGCAGCACCAGCTCCCACAGAACTCCCTGACCCCGTGGTTGCTGCTCCCTTTGAACCCGGGGAGAGGGGCAGGAAGGGGCAGGGAGCCACCAAGCAGGGACAGGAGGGGAGGGACAAAGGGACAAAGGACACCTGGATGGCCCAGTGCCCCCCGGGGGTAGAGGGCATCCTTTGGATCTGCCAATCACTCGATGCCCTTCTGGAATGCCAGGATTGACAGACAGTGCTGGGAGGGGCCAGGGTGGGGAAAGGAGAGGTGGCTGACACACCTGGCAGGGAATTATCAGGGAGAAACCCGGGGTAAACCTGAGGCAAACCGTGACATTACACTACAACAGATGTTTATAAATTCCTGCTGAGCCCTGTGTTACAAATTGTTGCCTTGTGATTTCAGGGTTTACCCCAGAACCTCGGATCCCTCCCTGATAATTCCCTGCCAGGTGTGTCAGTCACCTCTCCTCTCCCCACCCTGACCCCTCCCAGCACTGTCTGTCAGTCCTGGAATTCCAGAAGGGCACCGAGTGATTGGCAGATTCAAAGGATGCCCTCTACCCCCGGGGGGCATTGGGCCATCCAGGTGTCCTTTGTCCCTTTGTCCCTCCCCTCCTGTCCCTGCTTGGTGGCTCCCTACCCCTTCCCTGCCCCTCTGCCCGGGGTTCAAAGGAGCAGCACCCACGGGGTCAGGGAGTTCTGTTGGAGCTGGTGCTGCATTCAGAGGCCTGTGGGCCAGAATAAAGCTCTGGATCCAAGCCTCCATCAGAACCGACTCCTTTCCTTCACCATGGCCTTAAAGCTTCTCCACAGAGGGAAACCTGAGGAGCTTCCCCTATGTTATGGGGGGAAGCTCCATCCCAGCACCACCAGAGCTCCTGCAGGCCTGGACTTGTCCCCACAGGCCCAGCTGCAGCACCCAGCCAGCCAAAAGTGTCTGTGGGGTGAAACACCACACACCCAGCCAGCCCAAAGTGTCTGTGGGGTGAAACACCACAGTGCTGCTGTTTGGTTCAGCACCAAGGGCCAGACAAGCTCAGGCACGTCATGTCCGGCTGTATTGGTAATTATTCCAATATATTAGCCAATTTGATTAATAAGGAGAATTTATTCTGTGAAAAATGTGTATTTTATGATTGGCTTTTTGCAAATATGAAAATGAATATTATATGTGTTGTGTTAGAAAGTGATGCTGTATTAATTCTCTTAAGCAGTGTGTTAAATATAGTTTTAGGGTATAACATAATGTTAAAATAGAAAATATGCTGTGTAGGATTCTTTTTTTTCTAAAGAAAGGACTCGCACTGAGACAGCAGCCACAGGACAGCGACATCTTTCAGAGAAAGAGAATTCATTGCTCCATTATCAGGAGAAATGAACTTCTGCCTGCCTCACTCAGGCAGGACGACGCCGTCAGGATCCAGAGGGAGAAGCTGACCCTGCCCAGACAGAATCCTGAGTTTGAATGGAATTTATGCATCATGCATGAGGTGTATGAATATGCACCAGGCTGTTGCTTTTAAGGGTTAATCCTCTGTTAACCTGTGTCTTTTTTTTGGGCTTATTTTGCCCAGAAAAGGCACCCAGACTGTCCATAACTCTTTGTTGCTATTGTCTCATATTGTCCTAATTAAAATTGTCCAAATTATTATCACTCTAAATATATTGCTATTTTTATAACCATTTTATTACTATTAAACTTTTAAAATTTTTAAAACAAGTGACTGGTGTTTTTTCACAATTCCAGAATTAAAATACAATGGTAAAAAGGCCACAAGCAGGGATCAGATGGGTGCTGAACCAGGCTGGCAGCGTCAGCGTGGGTGACACAGGGGGGGCACTCTGGCTCCTCTCCCCTGGGCATCACCAAGAGAAAACTCTCACAAAGTCTTTTTATACATTTCCAATCTTCGGAAGGGTTCTTGCTTTCTTATTGTTGATTTTATCCTTTTAGCACCTTCATGTAGTTTTTCATTTCTTGCTGCCGCTCTTGCTGAGAGTTTCCCCAAAAATGGTAAATAATTCACTTTGTTAGAGGAAAATCTGCAATATAGATTCATCTTACTGGTGATGCACACTGAATGCACATTGCTGGGGTTTGGTCAGAGGAATAATCCTGTGGAATTAACATTTCTAGAGATGAATATTCAGGCTGGGATTTTGGTGCATATCGCTGTGATCTCACCAGAGGTGAGAGGAATGAGGGATTTGTCTTTCCAAACCAGCTCTGGGTCTGCTGGTGGATAAAACCAGCACTGGGAGATAAAACAATGGGAAGGATTCCACTGATTGATGAATGGAAAAAGAGATTTGCTTTTACAAATAAACTTTAGGTTTGTTGATAAATGAAATTGGACATTGAAAAATGAAAGAAACAATGGGGAAGAAAAACCCCTAAATTCCATAAGAATTAAAAATGAAAAGGGAGGGTTATACATTAGAGGGGAATCTTTGCTATCAGGTGTTCTGGGAAGTCTGAACCCCTCAAGCACCTCAGAAATGGGGAAAAAGAGAAGGAAATTGATAAAAAGGAGGCTGCATCCCCCAAAATCTGAGAGATCCCAGGGGAATGCCCCATGGCCTCTCCCTTTATTGGAATAAAATAAAAGGACTGGTCTGGCCCCTTTTTGGACATAAACCTCTGATGTTTGTGGATTAATTTTCATAACAGAGGGAATTTCCCAAACCCTCCTTTGGTATGCCAGGATTTTCATCAGTGAGATTATTGTAGCCTCAGCAGGAATTTATAGATATCATCTATTACAGGCTATAATAATCTCACCTGATGAAAATCCTGGCATACCAAAGGAGGGTTCTGGGAAATTCTCTCTGATGAGGTTACAGCGATATGCACCAAAATCCCAGCCTGAATATTCTTCTCCAGAAATGTTGATTCCACAGGGTTATTCCTCTGACCAAACCCCAGCAATGTGCATTCAATCAATCAATAAGATTGAATGCACATTGCTAACCATCAATAAGATAAATCTGTGTCTCCTAGAATGTATTTTGCAGGAGATTTTCCTCTAACAAAGTGAATTATTTACCAGTTTCAGGAAACTCTCAGCAAGAGCGGCAGCAAGAAAGGAAAAACTACATGAAGGTGGAAAAGGATAAGATCAATGGTAAGAAAGCAAGAAACCCTTCCCGAAGATTGGAAATGTATAACAAGACTTTGTGAGAGTTTTCTCTTGGTGATGCCCAGGGGAGAGGAGCCAGAGTGCCCCCCCTGTGCCACCCGACGCTGTCAGCCTGGTTCAGCACCCATCTGATCCCTGCTTGTGGCCTTTGTATGATTGTATTTTAATTCTGGAATAAATTCTCCTTATTAATCAAATTGGCTAATTAATTTATAACATACCCTGTAATAGATGGCATGTTTAAATTCGTGCTGAGGCTGCAGTAGTCTCACCTGGTGAAAATCCTGGCATACCAAAGGAGGGTTTGGGAAATTCTCTGATGAGATTACAGCAATATGCACCAAAATCCCAGCCTGAACGAAATGTTAATTCCACAGGATTATTCCTCTGACCAAACCCCAGCAATGTGCATCAATCAATCAATAGATGAATGCATTGCTAACCATCAATAAGATAAGTCTGTGTCTCCTGGAATGTATATTGCAGGAGATTTTCCTCTAACAAAGTGAATTATTTACCATTTTGGGGAAACTCTCAGCAAGAGCGGCAGCAAGAAATGAAAAACTACATGAAGGTGCTAAAAGGATAAAATCAACAATAAGAAAGCAGAAACCCTTCCCGAAGATTGGAAATGTATAACAAGACTTTGTGAGAGTTTTCTCTTGGTGATGCCCAGAGGAGAGGAGCCAGAGTGCCCCCCCTGTGCCACCCGACGCTGTCAGCCTGGTTCAGCACCCATCTGATCCTTGCTTGTGGCCTTTTTATGATTGTATTTTAATTCTGTTATAAATTCTCCTTATCAATCAAATCGGTTAATTAATTTATAACCCAGGGCTCAGCCCCGGGGCGAGCGGGAGCCGCGGCCTCACCTGCGATCACGGCGGTGTCGGCGTCCTCATGGCCGGGCGGGGTGGGAGCCTTCCTCAGGTACGGCGTGGTCAGGTCTTCCTCGGGACAGGGAGAGAGGGGGGTCAGGGAGGGCTGAGCCAGCTGGAGAAGGTGGGAACAGCTAGGAGAGGCGGCTCCAGGTGCTCACCTGAGCTCAGGTGGGGCTGATCTCCCTCCATCGCATCGGCTCCTTCCAGGGGAAGGTTTGGGGTCCTTCAGAGCTGCCAAAAACAGCGATAAAAGCGGTGAATTCCCACTCAGCGCCCCATCACCTGCGCTCAGGTGGGGCCGAGGTCCCTCCTTCCAGGGTGGCTCCTTCCAGGTGAGGCTCCGGGTTCCTTCGGAGCTGCCAAAAATAGGGATAAAATTCGTGTTTTCCCCCCAAACCACCCCAAAAGGCTCCGCGCGAGGGGGGTGGTGCAGCACCAGTAACGCACTGGAATTACTGGGGCTGGGGTCGCAGGCGGGGCACGGAAGAACCAGTCCCCGACTGGATTCACTCCCAGATTTTGAGAGCTTCAAAGTGCCTGAAAGTCCTTGAAAATGCCCCAAATGCGGGGCAGGAGCTCGGGGAATTGCCCGACCCACCTCGGCTGTGCCCGATGGGGACCCCCGGAGCCCCCCGAAGTGTCCCGGCTGTGGCTCCGGGGCTCGGGGCCGGGCGGCTCCGGAGCGCGGGGGTTCCGTGACTCAGCGCGGTCGGAGCGAATCAAATCCCATTTGTTTGGGGTTTTTTAAAAAAAGAGGAAATCGAGCGGCGGGAGCGGGGCAGGAGCGGGGCGGGGCCACGGCCGGGCCGGGAGCGGGAATTTGGGGTTGGGGAGCCGGGAATTGGGGCTGGGGGCGCTCCGAGAGTTGGGGCTGGGGGAGCACCAGGAACTGGGGCTGGGGCACCCCGGGAATTGGGTCTGGGGGCGCTCCGAGAGTTGGGGCTGGGGGAGCACCGGGAACTGGGGCACCCCGGGAATTGGGTCTGGGGGACCCCGGGTGTTGGGGCTGAGGGAGGCGGGAATTGGGTCTGGGGGAGCCCCGGGAGTTGGGGCTGGGGGAGGCGGGAATTGGGTCTGGGGGAGCCCCGGGAATTGGGGCTGGGGGAGGCGGGAATTGGGTCTGGGGGAGCCCCGGGAGTTGGGACTGGGGGAGGCGGGAATTTGGTTTAGGGGAGCTGAGAATTGAGTCTGGGGGAGCCCCCGGAATTGGGCTGGGGGCACAGTTAAGGATGGGGGGAGGCAGGAATTACGTCTGGGGGAGCCCCGAGAGTTCGAGCTGGGGGGGGTAAACCGGGAATTGAGTCTGGGGGAGCCCCCGGAATTGGGGCTGGGGTCCCCGGGAGCTCGGGCCGTGACCGTTCCCCCCCCGCAGGGCTCAGGGAGGGGCGGGACCGAACCGGCAAAGCCCGGCTTGGGCTGGCAGCAGCCGCCCGCTCCTTAAACTCAGTTTTACTGAAAAGCAGCTCTGCTTTAAACCCAGCTGCACTTCTAACCCAGCTTTGCTTTAAACCTGGTTTAGCTGTAAGACCAGTTCTGCTTTAAAACTAGCCCTGCATTAAACTTTGCTTTGTTTTAAGCTTGTTTCACTTTAAACTTTGTTTTGCTTTAAACCTTGTTTTGCTTTAAACCCAGCTTTGCTTGAAACCAAACTCTGCTTTAATCCCAACTTTGTTTTAAACCTGATTTTGCCTTAATGCAGCTTTTCTTTAAACCCAGCTTTGCATTAGACCCGATGTTATTTCCAGCACAATTTTGCTTTAAGCCTGATTTTACCTTAGTCCAGTCCTATGTTAAACCCAGCTTTTCTTTAAACTTAGTTTTGCTTTAAACTCATTTTGCTTTAAACTCAATTTCACTTCAAGTCCAGTTTTTCATTAAGTCCAGCTTTGAATTAAAGCTGATTTTGCCTTAAAACCAGCTTTCCTTTAAACCGAGTTTGCTTTAGACATGATTTTGCTTTAAACACAGATTTGCATTACATCCAGAGCTGCTTTAATCCCAGCTTTGTTTTAAACTCGGTTTTGCTTTAAACCCAACTTTGAATTACACCAAGTTTTGCTTTAAACAGTTTCGTTTTCAATCCAGTTTTGCTTTAAATCCGGTTTTGCTTTAACCCAGCCCCTCATTAAGCCCAGCTTTGCTGTGAGGCTCCCCCAGCAGAGCTCTCCGGGCCTTTCCAAAGCCAGCCACGACTTCCCACGGGGCAGCTGCTGCTCCCGGGCGGCTTCAGAGCAAAAACCGGGATTAAACTCCCCACAAGAAACTGGGGTTTAAGAGAAGAAGAGGAAAAGCGCCGCTGGGTGGAACGGGGGCTGGGCTGAGCTTTGGGAAGGGTTTATTGGGAAGAGTTTGGCACTGCCAGTGAGGAAAACAAACCAGTTCTGAGCCCCAGCACCCCAAAACCGCAACCCTGGGACCCACAGCGCCTGAGGATTGGAGTGCTGGGACTCACCAAAGGTTTAACCCGAGTTTTTCTGAGGGAAGGGTTTGATTTCCATCAAACCACACGTGGTGGTGGAAGGGGAGCTCCTCCTGCTCTCCCCCGGTCAGGGATGCTCCCCATGGATCCCTCCCTGCTCCTGCCTCGGGATGGTGGGAAGGAATCACCCAAACCCTGCGAGAGGGCCCCGGTGTTTCCCAAACCCCCTCGGCATTTCTGGCAGTGCCAGGCCGGGATCCAGCCCGGAAGAGGGGGCTGGCAGGGGCAGTGAATCATTCCCAACCCGATGGATTTCCATGTGTTCCTAAAGCAGGCTTGTGAAAAACCCTCATCTTCCTCATTCCTGCGCTCCGGCCGAGCGGCTCCAGGGCCGTTCCCAAGGGAAACCCTGCCCGCTCGGCTGCTCTGATCCCAAAAGCTCCTTCCAGGAGCGCCGGGGATGCAGCGTCCCCATCCCCACCCCCGGAGCCTGGAGGACGGGAGGAACAAACTGTCCCTACAGATTTTTATGGGCGCTTGGCAGCGCTGTCACAGCCCCTCCGTTCCCTTTCCCGTGCCCGTTTCCAGAGCCTGGATGACGGGAGGAGCAAACCGTCCCTACAGATTTGTTAGGGGTGATCGGCAGCGCCTTTACAGCCCCTCCATTCCCATTCCTATGCCCATTCCCATGCCCGTTCCCGGTGCCTGGAGGACAGGAGGAGCAAACCAACCCTACAACGATTTTTTAGGGGTGCTTGGGAGCACCTTTACAGCCCCTCCATTCCCATTCCCATGCCCGTTCCCGGTGCCTGGAGGACGGGAGGAACACACTGTCCCTACAGATTTTTTGGGGGAGTTTGGCAGCGCCTTTACAGCCTCTCCATTCCCATTCCCGGCGGACGGAGGATGGGATCACCAAACCATCCCCCCAGGCTTCTTTTGGGGTGCTCCGCAGCCCCTTTCCAGCCGCCCCGTCCCCTCCCCAGCGGGTGGATGGCGGGATTTGCTGCTCGCCCTCATTTCTTGTCCCTCACCTTGGGATGATCCCCTGGGAGCAGCACTTTGCTCCCCCTGTTTCCCCCTCAGCTTTCCTGCCGGATTTCCTGCTTTCAGCCTCTCCCTGTGGCAGGATCCGGCTTTTTCCTCCCCTCCCACCCCAAATCCCGCTGGAAAACGCCCGGCCGAGCCCCGACATTCCGGCTTCACCCCAGTCCGGCCGCACACCCCGTCCCTCGCTGCAGGGCTGCGGTGCCGCCGTGTCCGGATCCCTGTGCCTGGGATTTGCCCCCTGAAGCCCCCCAGGGGTCGGGAATTTCGGGGGGGGACAGGGGGAACATCCCGGGATCCAGATCCCTCTCCTGCAGTTCTTACCTGCCGGCACCATGTGCGGCTCCAGGTGAGGGCGTTGCCCTTTTCCTACCTCACCTTTCCAGTTCGGCTGGAATGAGGATCAACCTCCCCAGGATCCCTCCCCCGTTTAACCCCTCGCTGGCTGCGGGGCAAACCCATCATCCCGGAGACTGGGGGAATTCTGGATCACGGGAGGGGAAAATTGGGGTGTTTTGGGGGTTTTTTAGAATGACAGCGCATTTTCCGGGAGCTGGTGGAACGGGCTCGACGCCTTTTCCCTGAGTCACGGGTGTTGGAGTGAGGGAGAGATTGAAAACCCCCATCCTCCCCCCCTACACTCCTCAGCCACCCCAAATCCGCCGGTGGGGTCCCCCCGGACCCCTCCGCAATCCCGGATGGAGACTTGGGATTTTTCCACCTTTTCCATCTTTATTTTGGACGGGATGGGGGCTGGAAAATACTTTCTGGGGAATGAATTTGAGGAAGAAGCCACATTTCCCTGGGATCAGAGGGCGCTGAGGAGCTCGGGGGGATCCTGGGGGGAGTCTGCAGCACCTGAGGGGTCCCGGCTCGTGTCCTGGCTCGTGTCCTGATCCGGTGTCCCGGAACAGCCCTGGGAGAGACACGGGGGTGACACTGGCACCTCGTGGTTCCGTTGAATCCCACCCAAAATGGACCGAGCCCCCCGCCCGTTGCACCCGCCTGGGTTGGGGGTCCAGGGGGGCACCGGCCGTGCTCGGGGCCCGGCCCCACCTGCGGCAGAGGGTGTCCCACGGGCTGGCTTTGTCCCCGGGGCCGGTCCAGCGTCCCCACATCCCTCCCGGGTGTCCCAGGCCCGGAATCCCCCTGGGTGCGTTCCTCGCTCCCACCCCGGTGCCCCCCAGAACTTTCCCACCTGAGTCCTGCGCACCTCTGGCTCGACATCCGCCGCCTCCGCGCTGTCGCCGGTGTCCCCGCGCTGTCCCCGCTCACCGCCGAGCTGGCACGGCTCCCGGGGACACGCCGCGGGGCCGAGGACACGGCAGGGGACGGCTGCGGTGGGGGACGGCGACACCGCGGGCCGCGCCCGACCCTCCGCGCCGGTGGCCGCGCTGTCCCCTGCCGTGCCCGCGGCTGTCCCCGGCGCTGCTGACAAGGTGCCAGCGGCCTGCGCGATGGCCTCGGATAAAATCAGTGACGCCAGGGAGGTGGCGATGCCCTCGGCCCCCCCCCGCGCCCCGCTGTCACCCCCCGGCTCCGCGGCTGTCGCCGATGGCTCCTGACCAGGGGACAGAGAGTCGGGGTCGGAGATGGGCTCCGGGGTCCCCTCTCTGGACACCGACGCTGTCACCGCTGTCGCCTGCTCCGGGGTCCCCTCTCTGGACACCGACGCTGTCACCGCTGTCGCCTGCTCCGGGGTCCCCTCTCTGGACACCGACGCTGTCACCGCTGTCGCCTGCTCCGGGGGCTCGCTGTCGCGCCCGGGGCCGCGCTCCGCGCTCTCCTCGCTGGACACCGAGGCCGTGTCCAGGGAGCCCCCGCTGGCGGGCGAAGCCGGGGGGGGCCCGGGGGACACAGCCCCCAGCTCCGCGGGGGTGGCGGTGTCGGTGTCGGCGCTGCCCCCGCCGGGGAACCCCGGTGTCACCTCCGCGTCCAGCACGGGGGCCTTGTCCGGGCACGGGAACATGGCCGGGGGGCTCACGGGCGCCGAGATGACCAGAGAGCGGCGGTTACTGGGGGGGACAGAGGGGTTCAGCTTGGGGTTCATCCTTGGGGAGTCACCATCCCAGCTTGCAGGGGACACTTCCCCATCCAGCAGGACCCCGAGAATTCCCCAGGCCCACCAAGAAGCACCTTCAGCCCATCTTTGGCAGATGCCCACCCACCCCAGCACTGTGGGACCCGAGCCTCCATCACATTTGTGGGGGCTGGGGGGCGAATTGCCCCCTTAACCCCCCTGTCCCCTCATCTCCCCGGCTGTTACCTGGGGACACCTTTGATGATGAACACCTTGCTCGAGTGCTGCTTCTCCAGTTTGCTCATCACCTCGTACAGGTCCCGGTTGAGCTGGGGAGGGGGCGGACACAGAAGCACTTCAGGGGATCCCCCAGGTGCCCCCCATCACCCGGGGGCTCAGCAGGGTCCCCAACACCTGGGCACATCCCGAACACCCTCGGGCTGCTCTGAATGAATGAATGAATGAAATGAAGAGCAAGGACTCTGGAGGGGCGGGGAGCAGCACCGGCATGGACACCTGGGGACACCTGGGGACACCTGGGGACACCTGGGGACACCTGGAGACATCTGGGGACACCTGGGGACACCTGAGGATGCCGGGGGGCAGGGGAGGTGCTTTCGGGTGCCTTCCCCACCTTGCTCATCTCCTTATAGAAGACGTCACGGAGGTTGGAGATGTTCTGGAAAACGGTGATGTAACAGGCGAGGCGGCTGCGGAGGACAGGGAGGGGTCTGGGGGTGCCCCACGATGTCCCACGGAGAGGTCTGGGGGTGCTCAGCCACCTCCCACTCATCCCCCCCACTGAATCCCCAACTCCGTGGGCCCCCCTCGGAAGGGGATTGTCCCCTCAGGGCCACCCCATGGATGCCACAGAGCTGCCACCTCCCACTGTCACAGGCCCCCGTGGCCGATGTCCCCCAGGACCCCCGATGTGTCCCCAGGGTGGACTTTGAGGAGTGACCCACGCAAGTTCTTCCCTGCGTGGAGGGACCTCAGCCACTCGATGGCACCCATGCCCAGCCCGTGCCCCCCATCCCTGCCGTGCCCCCCCAGTCCCACAATGTCCCCTCTCCCTGCCGTGTCCCCCATCTCTGCCGTGTCCCCCCAGTCCCACAGTGTCCCCTCTCCCTGCCGTGTCCCCCATCTCTGCCGTGTCCCCCCAGTCCTACAGTGTCCCCTCTCCCTGCCGTGTCCCCCATCTCTGCCGTGTCGCCCAGCCCCACGATGTCCCCAGCCCCACGATGTCCCCAGCCCCACGATGTCCCCCAGCCCCACGATGTCCCCAGCCCCACATGTCCCCCTGTCCCTGCAGTGTCCCCCAGCCCCCCGCACGTCCCCGAGCCCCGCAGTGTCCCCAGGCGTGTGACAGCCCGTACCTGCCGTACAGGACCGGCAGCTCCTCCCGCAGGTCCCTGTTCAGCTCCTCAAACACCGCCTGGGCTCTATTGAACTCCTCCTCAGCCTGCGGGGAGGGACGGGGGGGGTCGTGGCTTTGTCCCCACGGCCGGGGGACTGTCCCCACACGGGGGCTGTCCCGGGGAGTCCCAACCTTGGCGATTTTGGCCTCGTCCTTTTTCTTGGCGCTCTGCAGAGCTTCCAGGTGGTGCCGGGCGCTGTCGTAGTCCACGAGTTTTCGGCCCCGCTTGGCGATGCGCTCCTGGGGGGGGTGAACGGGTGAGCCAGGACCCCCCCGTGCTCCCCCTGTCCCCAACCCCACCCGGCAGCACAAGGGGGCACCTTAAAGTCCCCGAACTGAGCCAGGTAATTCTCCATGAGCCGCACGGCTTGGTCGGACAACTTCGCCTCGTAGTCCTCCCACAGGAGGTCATTGCTCTGGGGGGACAGGGACAGCGGTGACAGCCGGGACCCTCCAACCCCCCCGGCTTCAAGGGGACCCCTGGGGACACTCGGGGCTCACGTCGGCGATGGCCCGGAGCTCCTCGTGCCCGTCCCACTCAGGGCTGTAAATCTCCTGCAGCGTCTCGGCCACTCTGCGGGAGCTCTCGTGCATCACTGCGGGCACAGACACCCGGCATGGGCGTTATCATTGTCATCGTCATCGTCGTTGTCATTGTCATTATCATTGTCATTGTCATTGTCACTATCATTATTATTATCATCACTATCGCTATCATTGTCATTGTCATCGTCATCGTCATTGTCATTGTCATTGTCATTGTCATTGTCATTATCACTATCATTATTATTATCATCACTATCGCTATCATTGTCATTGTCATTATCACGGTCACTATCACGATGACGATCATTATTATTATCATTATCATTGTCATTATCATTAGTCCTGTTCGTTATTAATTTATTCACTGCTGTCTGTTGTTGTTTATTAGCCCGGGTGTGTTATTATAAATTATTTATTGTCTCTACTATCCCATATATACACAATATATAACATATGTATTATCTGTTTTTCTATTTAATATATTATATATAATATATATCCCATATATATTTATTATCTATTATCCCTCATACAGTATTTATTATTATTTTATTAATATTACCAATAATAATTAATGTAACATCGTTATATTATTCTTTAATATTATTAATATTAATAATATTTATTTATTGTTGTTTATTATTAATAGTATTTATTATTATTGTTATTATTATTTTATCTTTAATATAGTTTTAATATCTATTATTTTTATCTCTCTATCATGTTTTTCTCTTTAACATCCCATATGTCTTTAATACATAATGGGATAAAAAAATTATATTGCATATGTCATATGTGTAAGATATAGTAAGAGACATAATATATATCTCATCTATATTATCTATTATCCCATGTATAGTATTTTTATTAACTATTTTCTCTTTATTATCCATTCATAGCTTACAATCTATTTATTCTCAATATTTTTTGATTTAACACTGATTTTTAATGAACAGTCTATTTATTGTAGCATGATTTATTTCCTCTGCTATTCCTGATTTATCACCCTGGCTCCGCCCCGGGTCCCTCCCTGTTCCCGGCTCTCCCGGGGCCATCCCGGGTCTGTTCCTCACCTCTCACGGCTCCCACGAACCCCTTGAGCTCCTTGTAGAGTTTGTGACCCTCGTTCTGCAAAACACCGCGGCGAGGGGGGGGTCAGGGCTGTCCGCGGGGCTGGGGGGGGACAGGGACCCCCGGGGGTGTCCCCAATGTCCTCGGTGTCCCCAGTGTCCCCAATGTCCCCCTGTCACCTGCTGCAGCTGGAAGTTGTAGGCGCTCTGCTCGAACTGCTCATCTTTGGTTTCGACCGTTTTGCCCAATTTTTGCAAAACCTGTGATGGGGAGAGAGGGGAAGAGGCTTCCACCACACCCCAAGGGCCCTGGGCTGTGCCCCCCAAAACTCCCCTGAGGGGGTGCAGAGGAGCCAGCGGGGCAGGATTAATGTGGAAATGCAAAATTTCACTGCATCCCTCAGTGCTTTTATTTCTTTTAGGAAAACAGTGAATTTTTGGGTGCCAATCTGCCTCCCACCCTAAACCCTGTGGGTGCAGTTTTGTGCACCCCAAAACACCCCAGGCCCTGCCTGTGGGGCACAGGGGACACCATGAGGAGGATGAGGAAGCTGGGTGGGGGAGATTTGGGGTGTCCAGGCTGAACCTCCTGGGAAGAGGCTGAGTCTGGACTGGGGCAGCTTTGAGGTGTCCAGGAAGAGATTGAGCTGCCCTGGGAAGAGGCTGGGGCCAGGCATGGAGGAGTTTTGGGGTGCCCAGGAAGAGGGTGACCCTCTGGAAAATGACTGAAGCCGGATGGGGGGAAATTCAAGGTGTCCAGGACGAGGCTGAACCCCAGAGGAAGAACCTGGGCCAGGCAGGAGGGACTTTTTGTGTGCCCACAAACAGCTTGAACCCCACAGGAAGGGCCAGGGCTGGGAGCAGGGAGCTTTGGAGTGTCCAGGAAGAGGCTGGGGCTGCGTCAGAGGGAGGTTTGGGATGTCCAGGAAGAGGTTGGGCCCCCTGGGAACAGGCCAGGACCAGCTGGGAGGGAGATTTGCGGCGTGCAGGAAGCAGCCAGAGCCTGGCCCGGGATGATTGAGCCCTGGGAAAGCCAAATTTAGCACCAAGCCCCGGCCAGGAAACCCGGGAGGGTGAGGGTTTGAAAGGGGTCTTTGTGTCACCCCAAAAGGGGAGTCACAGCTACTTTTAGGGGAGAGGAAAGGAAAGAGGCCCCCCCAAGCAGTGAGAATTGCCCCGCTCGTGCCGTTTCCGCAGCCCTTCCCCCTCGCTTCCTGTGGGCCCCTGCTGATCTCTCCAACGCCCCTGGGACCCCCGGCCACGCTGGGTCCCGCTGGGCACCCCCGGTGCCAGCCAGCCCAGGGACCCTGTGCCAGCACCCCACAGCCCCCCACAACCCCTGCAAGGCGTTTTGGGTGGAGAACCCCCCACTATTAGAGAAGCCAAAGTGTCTTGGGGAGCTTTGGGAGATGCCATCCCCCAAACCCTTGGAGCAACGATGACATTGACCCAGAAACCCCCAAACTCCCACCCTGTGAGCACCCAAAGGTGCTGAGCCGTGCCCTTCGGGCCACCCTGGGAGCACTGAGGGGGGAGAGAAGGACAAACCCTGTCACAGGTGGGATGTGGGGATGGGTGGCACCTCGGTACCTTCTCCTGGGCGCGGCTGAAGCGCTTCTGGACCTGCCTGGCGAAGAGCCCGGCGCTGCCACCCCTGCCCTCGGCCATGGCCCCGGCGCGGCCCCGCAGCTGCCGTTGGAGGCTTCTGCTGGAGGAAGTTGGAGGCGAGGCCAGGCAGCATCCGCTGCGCACCCCGGAACCCCCAAAGCCCCAAAAGGCTCTCCAGGAACCCGGCCAGGCCACAGGGCTGGGGGGCCCCGGAGGATCCAGCTGGGAGGGACATACAGAGGATCATTGGGGCAGCTCCTGGCCCCGCGCAGGACAATTCCAAAAGGTCACTGATGGCAAAACCCCAGGGTTCAATTCCAAAAGGTCACTGATGGCAAAACCCCAGGGTTCAAGGTTGTTGTCAAAAAGGTCTCTGAATTCCCTCTCGGATCATGGAATAACCAGAGGTGAAAGGGACACAAAAGGATGATAAAGGAAACCTGTTGGTTCTGCAAAGGACAACTCCAAGATCTCCAAAATCCAGGAGTGTTTTCCAAGTGCTCCCAGATGTCCAGACCCATGGAGTCAGACCCTGAGGTGAAAGAGAACCACAAGGAAATAAGAACTGTGGAGCATGGGAGGTGGATAGGACACAAACTGTATGTCCAACACTTGTCCCGGCACAGGACAATCCCAAAAGTCTCAGTAATCCACAAATCCCACTTTTTTAGCCCAAAAATGAGTGTACAGCTGTTTGTGCCACAGCTGGGGAATCAGCTTTGCCTTGGGCTGTCCCTGGGTGGGGCGGAGCCGTCGCCGCTGTCCCTCCCCGTGTGCCCTTGGTGCTGATAGAACAAACATGGAATTACTTGGAAATTGTGCTCCTGGGAAGTTTTGTGTTTTCCTGGGAATAAATGCAGAACTCCAGCAGGTGCTTTTTATTCCCATCACTTTTTTTGACCCGGTTGACCCCATGACCCCAAATGCCAAGGCCTGTGCCTCAAGGGCCAATGTTCCTCACCAAAACAATCTCCATTTGGAGTTCAAGGGGGAAAAAATGACAGAGTTTTGGCCAAAACTCCAGGCTATCTTTCAAACCCTATCTCTGCTTCCTCCTGCCCCAACCTCAGGCCCCAGGGAGCCCCAGCCCTGCTCCAGAGCTGGCTGTGCCAGGGGCTTGGAGAGGGGCTGGAGGTCGTGCCCCGTTTGTGCCTCGATTTCCCCATCCCGGTGCCAAAGTGGCTCCATTCAGGTGTTGGATCAAGCCCCGGGAAGCATCCCACGAACCGAGGCCAGGCAGAGCCGCAGCCAAGGCCTCCTGGGGCTGAGAGCGGGACCCAGCGGTGACACGGCTCGGGGACACGGGGACAGGAGGTGCCAGCGCAGGGCAGCGTCTCCCTGGGCTGCAGCGCCGAGGGGGGCTCGGGGTGTCCCCGGGCTGCCCGGGCACCGAGTGTGCTTTGGCACAGGGGCCAAGGCCGCTCGGCGGGGCCGCGGCACCTGCTGCCCTTCCCGCGCCGCCTCCCGCCGCCCCGTTAAAGCGCCCGCGGGGCCGGCGCTCGGCGCCACCGCGGACAGCGCTCCACCATGATGCTGCAGCTCGTGCTCCTCGCCGCGCTCGCCCTGTGCGGTGAGTCCCGCCCGGAGCCTTGCGCCTCGGCACCCCCCGAAAGCCCCCTTGAGCCAAGCCCGGGGGGCTGACGCCGTCCCTCTGTCCCCAGGGCGCTGCTCCGAGCTGGAGCTCGATGGCATGCAGCGGGTGGTCGGCGGCACCGAGGCGCGCTCGCACTCCTGGCCCTCCCAGGTGGGTCCTGCCGGCGTCCCACGGCCGGGCCCTGCCGGGGCTCTCCCCGCGCCGGGACCCCGCGCTCAGCCCCGGGCCGTGTCTCGCCCCCTCCCCAGATCTCCCTGCAGTATTACTCCGGGGGAGGCTGGCACCACACCTGCGGGGGCTCCCTCATCCACAGGAACTGGGTGATGACCGCTGCCCACTGCGTCAACAAGTGAGCGGCCCGGGGACCCCTCCTGCCCCTCGCCAAACCTCCTTTCCCCAAAAACCCTTCCAAGCAGAAATTCCGGCTGCCCCAAGCACCAGAGCAGCCGCCCTCGGAGGGCTTTTGGGCTCCTCCTTACTGGCAGCGCCCGCACGGGGCTTCTCTGGGAGCGTCCTGTTCCCGCTCGGAGCCTCCCGGAGCAGCTCCCGCTCGGGCTGCCCGGAGCTCGCCGCTGACGGAGCGCTTTTGCACCTTGCCGCCAGCAACATGCAATACCGCGTGGTGGCCGGCGAGCACAACCTCAACACGAACGACGGCACCGAGCAGGTCTTCAGCGTCAGCAGGATCATCGTCCACCCCTACTACAACGCCAACAACGTGGCCGCAGGGTAACGCCCTCGGAACGCGGGACCCGGGGGCAGCCCGGCCGGGGTTTGGGCGGTCCTTGTAACATCCTCTCTCTCCCTCGGGCAGCTACGACATCGCCCTGTTCCGCCTGAGCAGCTCCGCCACCCTGAACAGCGCCGTGCAGCTGGCGGCGCTGCCCCAGGAGGGCACCATCCTGCCCAACAACTACCCCTGCTACATCACGGGCTGGGGCCTGACCCGCAGTGAGTGACGGGCTCCCCCCGACCCAAATCGCCCCGGCACCGGCCAACGCCGGCAGCCGCGGCAGCGCCCGGAGCCCGGCACGGCCCCGGCAGGCTCCGCTCGGGGCTGCGCTCGGGGCTCGCAGGTGCCCAGCGCCGGCCGGGGCCGTGCCGAGCCTCGGGGGCACGGACGGGCCGGAGGGGCTGGGCGGGGGCCGCGGGCTCTGCTTTGGCCGGGCCGTTCCGGCGGCTCCGAGGCGGCGCTGACCGGCGCCCGCTCCCGCAGCCAACGGGCAGCTGTCCAGCGTCCTGCTCCAGGCCCAGCTGCCCGTCGTGGACTACCAGATCTGCTCCAGCGCGTCCTACTGGGGCTCCACCGTCAAGAACACCATGGTGTGCGCCGGCGGCGACGGCGTGCGCTCCGGCTGCCAGGTGCGCCCGCGGCCCCCGCGCTGCCCCCGCCGCCCCCGGCGCCCCCGCAGCCCCGGCTCACGCCGCTCCTCGCTCCGCAGGGCGATTCCGGCGGTCCCCTGCACTGCGCCGTCAACGGGCGGTACCAGGTGCACGGCGTCACCAGCTTCGTGTCCAGCCTGGGCTGCAACGTCTCCCGCAAACCCACCGTGTTCACCCGCGTCTCCGCCTACGTCTCCTGGATCAACAGCGTAAGGCGGCCGGGCCGCGCCGGGCCGGGCCGGGCCGGGCTCAGCCCCGGCGCTCTCGGGGCACCGCTGCGCCGGCCCCGGCCCCGCGCGGCTCAGCCCGGCCCTTCCTCCCTTCCAGGTCATCGCCCAGAACTGAGCCGAGCGGGACAAGCGCCCGCTGCCCCTCGCCCATGGACATCCCCTCACCCCCGCGCGCCGCGCTCCGGGCCTCTCGCCCCCGAGCCGGCCTCAATAAAATCTCTCCTCCCGTCTCGGAGCCTCCGCGCTGCCTTTTCTCGCGTCTGCCCGTCCTTCCTCCTCCGGCCCGCCATCCTCCTCACCCCCAGCTCCCGCACCGGCCCTTCCCCGCCTCCTCCTCCTCCTCATTCCTCAGGGAACAGCCCTGCCGAGCAGGAGCTGCCTCCGAGCCCTCGGGGCAGCCCCAACGCCTGTGGCATACTGGAAAAGGGGCAAACGCTGCAAATCCTCTTCCTGGGCTCCCAGGAAATTGCCCCTTGGGAGAAAAGGAGGCTCAGGGCGGACCTTCTGGCTCTCCACAACTCCCTGGCAAGAGGGGACAGCAGGGGGTCGGGCTCTGCTCCCAGGGAACAGGGACAGGAGCAGAGGGAAGAGTCTCAAGCTGTGCCATTAGAGGCTCAGGTCGTTCATCAGGACATCTGGACATCTCTGGGCACACAGAGCGTTCGGGCCAATCCCATCGGGATGTCCCCTGACTCCTGCTCCATTTCTCCTCCCCAAAATCCCTCCTTGGCCATGAGAGATGTCGGATTTGGGGACTGCCACCCCCTCGTCCCTCAGCTGCGTCCTGGGGCTGTGCCACAACCCCCCAGCCTGGGGACACACCACCAGCACCAACGTGCCCCAAACACCCGCCTTACACCCAAAACAGACACTGCTGGGTGGATCCAGCAGCCGCTGGGAGTTCCCCTCCGAGCTGAGTCGTGTCCTGCTGAACAAAACACCCACGAGTGACAAGAGGGCTCTCCCAGCCCTGGGGTGGCCGCGGGAGCAGTGGCTGTGCCTAGCACTGTTGAAGCCCCCGCGGGCTGGGTCCAGTTCTGCCGCTGCCAGCAAGAAAAACATCGCGGGGCTGGAGTGTGTTCAGAGAAGGGAACAGAGCTGGGAAGGGGCTGGAGCAGCTGAGGGAGCTGGGAAAGGGGCTCAGCCTGGGGAAAAAGAGGCTCGGGGAGAACCTTCTGGCTGTGCACAACCCCTGACAGGAGGGGACAGTCGGGTGGTCAGGCTGTGCTCCAGGGAACAGGGACAGGAGGGGAGGGAAGAGTCTCAAGCTGTGCCAGGAGAGGCTCAGGTTGGACATCAGGAGGAATTTCTTCATGGTGCCTTGGTTTGAAAAGGTGTCTGCTAAGGAAGGCAGGGGTCTCTCTTGAAATGAAAAATGTTAACTCCCTCCAAATTATTATAATTTTGAAATTAAGGGGCTCTCAGGCAAAGATATTGGAATAGGAATAACAGTTCTTTTTAAGGAAAATTTTAAAAAATTAAAAAGCCGTAATAGAAAACCACAGCCAGAGTGAGAACAGGAGCTGATCCCCTGTGTGCCAGGGTGGTGGCACAGCCCCATCCCATGGGGGCTCAGCCCTCCTGCAGTGCCAGCTGTGGTTCTGCTGGAGCAGGGATCCTGCACAAGGGGGGAGTTTTCCTCTGCAGCTCCAGGGCTGCTGGAGATGGGGCTGGAATTCCTCTGGGAATGCAGGGGAGAAGAAAGCTGCTCCTCTGGGAATGCAGTGGGAAAAGGCTGCTGTGCGGTTCCAGACTCAGATTGTATCCAGGAAGGAATGTGTGAAATCTCAGATCAGATCCAGGTAGGAATGTTTGGCTCCTCCCCTGGGCGGAGCATCTCCAGTGGGATGATGAAATTTTTTCAGCCATGCAGGGAACTCACTGGCCCATGAACAGAAGATAATTAATAATTAATGGCCCATGAACAGATGATAATTAATGGTCCATTAAGAGAAGATATCTCCTGGAGGGAGGATTGGTTGTGGCAGAGATAAAGAAAACTGCCCAATGAACAGAAGAGAGAGCTGCCCCACCTCTGACAGATGGGAATTGAATACACATCCCCAGACACATCTTGCAGCCTAAGACACACAGACGGGGTGTTTGGCCATTGGCAGGGGCTGCCCAGGGAGGTTTGGAGTGCCCATCCCTGCAGGTGTCCAAGGAAGGACTGGATGTGGCACTCAGGACTCTGGGCTGGGGACAAGGTGGGGATTGGGCACAGCTGGGACTCGGTGGTCTGGGAGGGCTTTTCCCACCTCAGGGATTCTGGGATTCTGTGCTTGGTGTGTTGAGGAACAGCTCAATTGTGGGTGAGATGAAGGTTGGGCTCTGGGTGCTACAAGAGACCATGAACTGCTGCCCCTTTGCTGCCCCTTTGGAGGTTTTGCTGACCTATCTCATGGGAACTGCTCAGCTCTAATCACAGTTCTGCTGTCTCTGAGGCCTGCCTTTTGCAGGTTTCCCAAAACCCTCTGATTTTATGGATTCCCACAAGGTGGGTGGGCACTTTGAGAGACAGGAGGAGAAAAAGATTTGGGAGGAAGAGCAAATCTTGCACTCTTGGACTGTGAGGGGATGAACCCAAGGGTTCCTCCTCAGAGGCACCAGCTGGGGATGGGGCTGTGCTGGTTTCACTGCACCGGGAATCGATGTCCTTGTGGAATGGGACATCTGGGACTGCCATGGGAAACCACGGATGGGACCACAGCCAGCCAAGGGAGGGATTGTGCAGATGTCCTGATGTCCAACCTGAGCCTCTCCTGGCACAGCTTGAGACTCTTCCCTCCCCTCCTGTCCCTGTTCCCTGGAGCACAGCCCGACCCCCCGGCTGTCCCCTCCTGTCAGGAGTTGTGCACAGCCAGAAGGTTCTCCCCGAGCCTCTTTTTCCCCAGGCTGAGCCCCTTTCCCAGCTCCCTCAGCTGCTCCAGCCCCTTCCCAGCTCTGTTCCCTTCTCTGAACACGCTCCAGCCCCGCGATGTTTTTCTTGCTGGGAGGGGCAGAACTGGACCCAGCCCGCGGGGGCTTCAACAGCGCCAGGCACAGCCACTGCTCCCGCGGCCACCCCAGGGCTGGGAGAGCCCTCTTGTCACTCGTGGGTGTTTTGTTCAGCAGGACACGACTCAGCTCGGAGGGGAACTCCCAGCGGCCGCTGGATCCACCCAGCAGTGTCTGTTTTGGGTGTAAGGCGGGTGTTTGGGGCACGTTGGTGCTGGTGGTGTGTCCCCAGGCTGGGGGGTTGTGGCAGAGCCCCAGGACGCAGCTGAGGGACGAGGGGGTGGCAGTCCCCAAATCCGACATCTCGCATGGCCAAGGAGGGATTTTGGGGAGGAGAAATGGAGCAGGAGTCAGGGGACATCCCGATGGGATTGGCCCGAACGCTCTGTGTGCCCAGAGATGTCCTGATGAACGACCTGAGCCTCTAATGGCACAGCTTGAGACTCTTCCCTCTGCTCCTGTCCCTGTTCCCTGGGAGCAGAGCCCGACCCCCTGCTGTCCCCTCTTGCCAGGGAGTTGTGGAGAGCCAGAAGTTCCGCCCTGAGCCTCCTTTTCTCCCAAGGGGCAATTTCCTGGGAGCCCAGGAAGAGGATTTGCAGCGTTTGCCCTTTTCCAGTATGCCACAGGCGTTGGGGCTGCCCCGAGGGCTCGGAGGCAGCTCCTGCTCGGCAGGGCTGTTCCCTGAGGAATGAGGAGGAGGAGGAGGCGGGGAAGGGCCGGTGCGGGAGCTGGGGGTGAGGAGGATGGCGGGCCGGAGGAGGAAGGACGGGCAGACGCGAGAAAAGGCAGCGCGGAGGCTCCGAGACGGGAGGAGAGATTTTATTGAGGCCGGCTCGGGGGCGAGAGGCCCGGAGCGCGGCGCGCGGGGGTGAGGGGATGTCCATGGGCGAGGGGCAGCGGGCGCTTGTCCCGCTCGGCTCAGTTCTGGGCGATGACCTGGAAGGGAGGAAGGGCCGGGCTGAGCCGCGCGGGGCCGGGCCGGCGCAGCGGTGCCCCGAGAGCGCCGGGGCTGAGCCCGGCCCGGCCCGGCCCGGCGCGGCCCGGCCGCCTTACGCTGTTGATCCAGGAGACGTAGGCGGAGACGCGGGTGAACACGGTGGGTTTGCGGGAGACGTTGCAGCCCAGGCTGGACACGAAGCTGGTGACGCCGTGCACCTGGTACCGCCCGTTGACGGCGCAGTGCAGGGGACCGCCGGAATCGCCCTGCGGAGCGAGGAGCGGCGTGAGCCGGGGCTGCGGGGGCGCCGGGGGCGGCGGGGGCAGCGCGGGGCCGCGGGCGCACCTGGCAGCCGGAGCGCACGCCGTCGCCGCCGGCGCACACCATGGTGTTCTTGACGGTGGAGCCCCAGTAGGACGCGCTGGAGCAGATCTGGTAGTCCACGACGGGCAGCTGGGCCTGGAGCAGGACGCTGGACAGCTGCCCGTTGGCTGCGGGAGCGGGCGCCGGTCAGCGCCGCCTCGGAGCCGCCGGAACGGCCCGGCCAAAGCAGAGCCCGCGGCCCCCGCCCAGCCCCTCCGGCCCCGTCCGTGCCCCCGAGGCTCGGCACGGCCCCGGCCGGCGCTGGGCACCTGCGAGCCCCGAGCGCAGCCCCGAGCGGAGCCTGCCGGGGCCGTGCCGGGCTCCGGGCGCTGCCGCGGCTGCCGGCGTTGGCCGGTGCCGGGGCGATTTGGGTCGGGGGGAGCCCGTCACTCACTGCGGGTCAGGCCCCAGCCCGTGATGTAGCAGGGGTAGTTGTTGGGCAGGATGGTGCCCTCCTGGGGCAGCGCCGCCAGCTGCACGGCGCTGTTCAGGGTGGCCGAGCTGCTCAGGCGGAACAGGGCGATGTCGTAGCTGCCCGAGGGAGAGAGAGGATGTTACAAGGACCGCCCAAACCCCGGCCGGGCTGCCCCCGGGTCCCGCGTTCCGAGGGCGTTACCCTGCGGCCACGTTGTTGGCGTTGTAGTAGGGGTGGACGATGATCCTGCTGACGCTGAAGACCTGCTCGGTGCCGTCGTTCGTGTTGAGGTTGTGCTCGCCGGCCACCACGCGGTATTGCATGTTGCTGGCGGCAAGGTGCAAAAGCGCTCCGTCAGCGGCGAGCTCCGGGCAGCCCGAGCGGGAGCTGCTCCGGGAGGCTCCGAGCGGGAACAGGACGCTCCCGGAGAAGCCCCGTGCGGGCGCTGCCAAAAAGGAGGAGCCCAAAAGCTCTCCGAGGGCGGCTGCTCTGGTGCTTGGGGCAGCCGGAATTTCTGCTTGGAAGGGTTTTTGGGGGAAAGGAGGTTTGGCGAGGGGCAGGGGGGTCCCCGGGCCGCTCACTTGTTGACGCAGTGGGCAGCGGTCATCACCCAGTTCCTGTGGATGAGGGAGCCCCCGCAGGTGTGGTGCCAGCCTCCCCCGGAGTAATACTGCAGGGAGATCTGGGGAGGGGGCGAGACACGGCCCGGGGCTGAGCGCGGGGTCCCGGCGCGGGGAGAGCCCCGGCAGGGCCCGGCCGTGGGACGCCGGCAGGACCCACCTGGGAGGGCCAGGAGTGCGAGCGCGCCTCGGTGCCGCCGACCACCCGCTGCATGCCATCGAGCTCCAGCTCGGAGCAGCGCCCTGGGGACAGAGGGACGGCGTCAGCCCCCCGGGCTTGGCTCAAGGGGGCTTTCGGGGGGTGCCGAGGCGCAAGGCTCCGGGCGGGACTCACCGCACAGGGCGAGCGCGGCGAGGAGCACGAGCTGCAGCATCATGGTGGAGCGCTGTCCGCGGTGGCGCCGAGCGCCGGCCCCGCGGGCGCTTTAACGGGGCGGCGGGAGGCGGCGCGGGAAGGGCAGCAGGTGCCGCGGCCCCGCCGGGCGGCCTTGGCCCCTGTGCCAAAGCACACTCGGTGCCCGGGCAGCCCAGGGACACCCCGAGCCCCCCTCGGCGCTGCAGCCCAGGGAGACGCTGCCCTGCGCTGGCACCTCCTGTCCCCGTGTCCCCGAGCCGTGTCACCGCTGGGTCCCGCTCTCAGCCCCAGGAGGCCTTGGCTGAGGCTCTGCCTGGCCTCGGTTCGTGGGATGCTTCCCGGGGCTTGATCCAACACCTGAATGGAGCCACTTTGGCACCGGGATGGGGAAATCGAGGCACAAACGGGGCACGACCTCCAGCCCCTCCCCAAGCCCCCGGCACAGCCAGCGCTGGAGCAGGGCTGGGGCTCCCTGGGGCCTGAGGTTGGGGCAGGAGGAAGCAGAGATAGGGTTTGAAAGATAGCCTGGAGTTTTGGCCAAAACTCTGTCATTTTTTCCCCCTTGAACTCCAAATGGAGATTGTTTTGGTGAGGAACATTGGCCCTTGAGGCACAGGCCTTGGCATTTGGGGTCATGGGGTCAACCAGGTCAAAAAAAGTGATGGGAATAAAAAGCACCTGCTGCAGTTCTGCATTTATTCCCAAGGAAAACACAAAACTTCCCAGGAACACAATTTCCAAGTAATTCCATGTTTGTTCTATCAGCACCAAGGGCACACGGGGAGGGACAGCGGCGACGGCTCCGCCCCACCCAGGGACAGCCCAAGGCAAAGCTGATTCCCCAGCTGTGGCACAAACGGCTGTACACTCTTTTTTGGCCTAAATAGGGAGTTTCTGGAACAAGAAGTGTGAAGGATACTATGTGAGGGGAGTGTTGGGAGCTCAGAATGGCCAGAGACAGGATTTGTGTAAAATAAATCATCTCTTTATTTGAGGTTGAGTGTCTAGGACAGGTTCTCCCCCTCCTGCCATGTCCAGGAGGATTTTTCCCCTCTAGAAACGATATGGCAACAGAAGTGGCAGCTACAGAAGTTGGGATAGAGAAAAAATCTGGAACAGAGGAGATGTGGCACCCAGGATCCTGTTCAGGAGGATTCTTTGGTGCTATCCAGGGAAAACTCCTCCCGTTCAGCACAAGCAGAATCGCACCCAGGAATCATCATCATTTAATAATAACAATAATAAAAGCAAGAATCTAACTTCCCCCCTCCTCCAAATCCGACGTGATTCCTAAGGCACAGATCCCAACTTCTCCCATTGCCGGCCAGGGGCCACCGCAAGCCCCGATCCCCCCTCGCCGGGAGGAGCCCCATGGTCACCATCCTCCTCCTGGCCGGATTTTCCCGCCCAGATTCCCCATCTGGGGAGGCGCATCCACGTTTTTAAAGCCCGTTACGAACTGAAGAGGCTCTGGCTGGAGTCGGGGTGGGGAGGACGAGCAACGGCTTCCGAGGAGCATCGGCAGGAGCGTCCCCGCCACCACCGCTGCGTTTCGGGGTCCCTGGGTACCCCCGGCCGAGCCCGGCTCCCAAAGGCACGGGATTCAGTTCAAGGCAACCACGAAATGCAGCATATTTAAGGCTTTCACTTCTTAAATGAAAGCGAACAAGGGAGTTTTTTCGATCCTGATTTCCTGAGCGTGGCCGGGGGCTCCGCTCCCGTTTAGGTGAAGGACCAGAGCTGGTGCGGGTCCGTGAGGTCGCAGGGAACGAGGGCCGGGTGCTTCCCCCGGGCCGTCAGACACATCCCCGAGGCCAAGTTCTTGATCAGCCGGTTCTGCCGAGAAACATCGCAAACGATCCGTGAGCGAGAGCGGGGTGTGACCGAGGGGAAACGGCACCGGAGGGGCCGCTCCGTGCCCAGGAGCGATTCCCGTGGCGGAGGGGGCTCCTCACCTGCGCCAGGTCCCACTCCTCGCTGGCGGGCACCCGGCCGGGCTTCCCTCGGAACTGGCACTCGCCCAGCTCGGCCGTGCCCGCGGCCCCGCGCAGGCACAGCTCCCTGCCGATGTTGTGGCGCAGCTCCCGCTGGCTCGTGTACTCAAAGTACTGCGGGAAGAGACAACGGAGCCCTTACTGCCGCCCCCCGGGAGCTGAGCCCGGGGGAAAACCGGGGGGTGGCAGAGGGGGAAATGATGGGGGTGGTTGGGGGGCGCACCTGGTTGCCCCCCAGCCCGTGGCAGGGGTACATGATGAGAGGTTTCCCACCGTGGTTGTTCTCCCCCACGTCCAGGCAGCTCTTGGTGCCCTCGTTTTTTATCTGTGTGAGGGGAAGAGAGGAGTTGGGAGTGGAAAAGAGGTGGTGGTGGGAAAAGGAGAGGGGAGAAAAACGAGGGAGAGAAAGGAGAGGGAATGAGGGGGAGAAAGAGATGGGGGAAAAGGGCGGAAAGGCAACGGGAACGGGGGTGAGGAGGGGAGGAGAGGGGGGAAAATGACGCGGTAGGGTGAAAAAGGGACAGGAATGAGGAAAAAGGCTGGGAGAGTGGAGGAAAGAAGGGCCCAGAGGAGCCGGGGTGGGACCGGCTCGGGTTTGGCCGTGCAGGGCTCTGGGTTATCGCTGTGCAAACACGATCCCGGCACCCAGCGCCGGCTCCGGGACCCGTGTCCTTTCCAGGACACGAGGAACGCCCGAGCCATCGCCTCCGGCACGCGGAGCAAAGGGAAAGGCACCCGGGCGGAGGTTTCAGGAAACGAAGGTGAGTTAAAAGCTGGATGGGAGCCAGCACCCAGCACCTGGCTGTCACCCGGCTGTCGCTGGGCTGGGTGTTGGCCGTGCCAGCTGCTGTCACATCGCCCTGGCTGAGGAGGGGCAGACTCAGGATCCAACACCCAGCTTGAGGGAAAGGGCTTTTCCAGCCTCAGAGGAATCCCATCCTGAGGGATGGAGCTGGAGCCTCTCATCCTGCCTGCCCTCGGTTCCTCGGGGATGCAGCCAGAGCTCCGTGCCCTGCTGTCCCCAGCTCCCTCAGGGACGGAGCCAGCCCCCCACACCGTGCCTGTCTCCATTTCCCTGTGGATGGGTGGCTGGAGATGGGGTCCTGCCTCCCACCCGTGCCCAGATTCCCTCGGGATGGAGCTGGAACTCCCCATCCCATCCCCAGCTCAGTTCTTCCAGCCCTCCCTGTGCCAGGACGGTGTTTGGGGCTCAAGGAAGTTTTCAGCTCTTCCCCCGAATTTAACCCAAGTCCACATCCCCACGGATTCCCCACCCCGGGACTCACCCCAAACCAGCTCTGCCGGATTCCAGCTCAGCCGGAGCCCAAACCAGCCCCGCCAGCCGGTGACAAATGAGGTGACAGACAGACACAGTGAGCAGTGACAGACAGACACGGTGACAGACGTGACAGCACCAGCTCCCCCTCCCCGGTTCAATGCAAAGCCCCCAAACCCACCCTCCGGGCGCTCCCCCCGGCCGTCCCGGCACTCACCGCCCCGTAGAACGTCGGGGTCAGGTCCGGCACGAACATCTCGGGGTAGACGTTCTGCAGGTACCAGGTGAAATTCCTGCAGTGCAGCCGCTCCCGCAGCCTGCGCCGCTCTGTGATGTCACCAAACGTCTTCTAAAAAATGAAATGGGGGCGAAAATTAAATTCACTTCAGAAAACAGTAGGGAAAATCCCCAAAAAAAACCCTTTCCGGGTTGGGGCTCAGAGCTGGAGTCACCCCAGCTTTGTCATCATCCCTCATGGTGTGACCAGCACTGAGACAAGGTGGGGGGACACCTGGCAGGTACCCACAGGCTCCACCAAGAGCTCGGAGATATTTTGGTGAAGAATAAGAAGCCTTGGTGTTGGCATTCACATTCTCTGAAGAGAGAGAATCATAATTCTCTCCCAGGCTTTTTCCTGGAGAAGCACAGAGAAGAGAATACAATTCTTATCTCTACTTGCTGCTCCTGTTTTTTTGCACATGTGGAATGTGTTTACCTGAAGTGATTTGTCATTTGGATTCTACTGAGGATTGTTTTGATTCCTTAGCCAATCACTCAAAGCTGGGTCCTGGCTGTCTCAGACAGTCACGAGTTTTTCTTTAGCGTGTATCTTTTGTATAGTATAGTATAACACAGTAATGTAATATAAAATAGTTTTAATAAAGCAATTGTTCAGCCTTCTGAATCAATAGAGTCAGGTAGTAATTACTACCTGCATTGGGGGTGCCCTGCTTAAATAAAAAACAAAAAAAAAAAAAGAGAAATTCATAAACCCCGATGTTTTCCTACTAGGAAACATCCTGGTCAGAGGAGGAAAGAAAAAAAAAGGCTTTTGGCTACTTATGTCCATCTGTCTGGTCTCCACCTGCTCCTGCTGCTCAGGTGGAGCTCCCAGCAGGACCAGCCCTCTGCCCCAGGTTGCATGGCAAGAAGATGTGTTCTATCACCATCTGTATGGCAGTTGTCTTTTGTCAAGTGGGAAGTTTTCCTTATCTCTTCCACAATCACTCCTCCCTCGGGAGGGGACATCTGCTGATAACAGCTACTGAATGTCACTGATAAGAACTACAGCATCCCATTGGGAGATGTGAGCCCAGAGGGAGGAGCCAAGCATTCCTACCTGGATACAATCTGAGATTTCAAACATTCCTACCCGGATACAATCTGACATTTCAAACATTCCTACCCAGATATAATCTGGAGATTCTGGAATACCAGCACGGCTTCTCCACTGGATTTCCCAGAGGAGCAGCAGCTGCCTCTTCTCCCACTGGATCTTCAGAGGCAGAGACTCCACCCTTTCCTACAGGATCCCTGCTCCAGCAGAACCACCCCTGACACTGCAGGAGGGCTGAGCCACAATTCCAATGGGACTGCTGCCAGCACCCTGACCCACAGGGTGTCAGGTTGGGTTCTGACTTGGTCAGTGCTGTTCTAGTTTACTGCATTGTTTATTTTATCCTTTTCTTTTCTTCCCTATTAAATAACCGTCATTTCCTGCTCCCACATTTGTTGCCTGAGAGCCCCTTAATTCAGAGGGGTGGGGAGGGTTTACATTCTCCATTTCAGGGGAGGCTCCCGCCTTCCTTAGCAGGCACCTGTCCTTCCAAACCGAGACACCCTCCCAGCAGAAGCAGCAGCCCCCCAGTGTGCCCAGTACCTCTCTGGCCATCTGGGAGGCTTGCTGGTTGCGGCGGTAGAAGATCTCCTTGTAGTCGTCCATCCAGACCTCGGCCAGGCGCACCTGGTTCCGGGAGATCACCTGGGTGCCCTTGGGGAAGGTGTGGGGACTCTTGGAGCGGAACACGTGGCCCACGACGGAGCAGGGGATGATCTCCACCTGTCCCCCGCACTGCCACACCTGCGGGGAAGCCACACCTGAGGTGGGGAGGTCCAGCCCCCAGGCCCCCCAGCAGGGAGCTCCCTGGAGGTGCCCTCGGAAGGTGACCCCTGTCCTTACCCTGAAGGACATTTCCACGTTCTCACCCCCCCAAATCTCCATCTGGTCATCGTAGGAGCCAATGTGCTCAAAGTAGGACCTGGAGATGGCAAAGAGGCCACCTGCAAAGGTTGGGGACCTGCAGGGGGTAAAGAAGGGGTAAAAATAAAAGAGGAGAAATCTGAGTTTTGGGAAATCAGAGTCCCCCTCCATCCAGCTGTGGTGGCTTTGGCTGAGCCCAGCTGCTGGGAGGGGACAGGTGACAGCATGACACAGAGGGGCCTCACTGCTGGCTGGATTCAAAGTGAAAAGAGGATATTGTTACCAAAAACCTGTCGCCAAAAAGAGGAGGAGGTCAGAGCTCGGTGCCCCAATCCCTCCTCCCGCTTCCCTAATCTTTTCCATCTGAGGCTGGAACAGAACCTCTCTTTTATTCAGGAAAAATAATAAACGCCAAGGGTTTGCTGAGCTGCTGGAGACGAGGCAGCGGCGGGAGCCAAGCGCCCGGCTGGAGGTGAAAGGGGCCTTTATTGGGACAGGAGTGTCACCCAGGTGACCAGAGCACAAAGCCAGCCCCGCGGCCGGGGTGGGGCCGGGGCCGGGCGGGGTGTCCGGTGTCTCCCAGTGGGGGCACCAGGGAGAGGTGGGAAAACCACCCAGGCTCTGTCTGCATGTAAAACAGAGGGATAAGCAGAGGGATTTTGGCACAGCCTGATCCACCGGTGACCTGTTCTGTGAGGGGGCACCTGGGCACCGGGGGTGAGAAGGCAGAGACAGCAATTAAATCCTTAATGGGCGGCTCTGCCGGAGCGAGAGGCGGCTGGAGGAGATTCCAAGGTCCATTTTGGCCCCGTGTTCCCCCAGCCCCACGGGAGGTTTGTCCTCCACCACCCCCCCAGCTCTGATCATGCTTGGGCACAAACTCCTGACATCTCCCATGCCAAAATCCCAGGGGAGAGCCCTGCTGGGCAAGGGCAGCACTGCCCACCCAGAGGCACCAAAACCAAGGAGAACACCTGTCGCAGACATCTTTTATGGAAAATCCTTTCCTTAGGATTCTCACTTCTCACCTCCTGAGAAGCTGAGAGGCCTCAGGAACAAAATGTAAACAATGGTTATCTGCTGCTGTGGAATGCAACAGGTGCATCTTTGATTGGCCCATGTTGGATATTTCAAATTAATGGCCAATCACACTCCAGCTGGCTCGGACAGAGAGTCTGAAATGAAGCCTTTGTTATCATTCTTTCCTATTCTATCCTTAGCCAGCCTTCTGATGAAATCCTTTCTTCTATTCTTTTGGTATAGTTTTAATGTAATATATATCATAAAATAATAAATCAGCCTTCTGAAACATGGCGTCAGATCCTCATCTCTTCCCTCAACCTGAGACCCCTGTGAACACCGTCACAAACACCAATTTGTTGGAAAAAAGAGCAAACCCAACTGGACAAATCATCCCATGCTGGGCTTACTTGATGGGGAAGGTCTCATCCTTCCTGCGCTGCCTCTCCCGTGCCGGAACCACCTCCCAGCCGAAAGTCAGGCTCCAGTCGAAGTTGCCCCGGCTGTGCTGCTTCCCGTTCTGCACGGGCTTGGAGAACTCGAAGGTGTTGAGGTCGATGGTGGCGATGTCGGGGCTCACGACGGCCGTGGGCTCCTCGGCGATGCGGGACAGGAGCGGCTCCAGCCAGCCATGGAAACACTCGCCTGGGACACGGGGCAGGGTGAGCGGGGCTGGCACCACCCACAGCGCCCGGGGCACACACGGGTGACACGGGGGGACACTCACGGGGGGACACTCATGGGGTCATAGGGTGTCACAGAGGGACACTCACAGGGTGTCACGGGGGGACACTCACGGTGCCACAGGATGCCACGGGGAGGACATTCACGGTGTCACAGGGTGTCATGGGGGGACACTGACAGGGTGTCATGAAGGGACACTCACAGTGCCACTGGGTGCCATGGGGGGACACTCACAGTGCCACAGGGCGTCATGGGGGGACACTCACAGTGCCACTGGGTGCCATGGGGGGACACTCACAGTGCCACAGGGCGTCATGGGGGGACACTCACAGTGTCACAGAGTGTCACAGGGGGACACTCACAGGATGTCCTGAGGGGACACTCATGGTGTCACAGGGGGGATGCTCACGGTGTCACAGGGTGTCATGAGGGGACACTCACAGTGCCACTGGGTGCCATGGGGGGACACTCACAGTGGGCATCCAGGAAGGTCAGCACCTCCCCGCTGGCCACGCTGGCCCCCAGCAGCCGTGCCGTGATGAGCCCCTTGCGCTCCCGCTGCCGCACCACGCGCACGATCTGCAGCTGCTCCACGTAGCGATCCAGCTCCTCCTTCAGGTACTCTGCGGGTGGGAAGAGCATCTGGAGCCATCAGAGAGGCAGGTGCCAGTCCCTGCATCCCACCAGCCCATCCTGCTGCCCCCATCCCATCAATCCCATCTATCCCATCCCATAAATCCCATTCCAAATTCCATCTCTGCCATCAATGCCATCAATCCCATCCCACCCCATCCTGTCTTCCAAATCCCATCCCACAAATCCCATTGATCCTATAAATCCCATCCCATTGATCCAATCCCATCCCGTCCCCTGCTGCTCAGACCCTGCAGTTGGGTTTGGGTTCAGGTACACCTGAGCCTTTGCCCCAAACCCAAGTGTATTTTTGGCTAAAGAAAATGAGTTTTATAAGGGTCTAACCCCCTCCTGTCTAATCCCTCTCTGGAGAGGGACTGGGGGTTGACAGGGTGGGTGAGGAGGTCACATCCCTGCGCTTGAAGAGTCACCAGGACCAAGCTGTTCCTGAGGGAAGGGGTTCCCAGAGGAACCCAGGATTTCTTGGCAGATGCAGCCAAGCCAGGAGCAGGGGAATGGCCAGGTGGGAGCTGGGACCCCGAGAAAAGCGTCCCGGGAAGGAGACCTGAGTCCAACCCACGTCCAGCCACTGTGGGAGTCGAGCTCTGGGGAAGTGGAGCCCTGGGGCACCACGAGGTTCCTGCTCCTCAGGAGCCCGTGGGTGGAAAGGGAGAATTTATCTAGGACAAGGGCAGAGTCCGCTCCTCCCAGTGCCCCAACACTGAACCCCACGTTAATTAGCTCTAGGTGCTAATTAAAGAGGATTACAGCTGGCTGAGGGTGGAGGTTTGTGGGGCACCTGGTTTGTCCCCAGGGCAGGGATAACAGCGGTGCTGGGGAAGGGAAAATCCCAGATGTGCTGCTCAGGGGTGGATGTGAAACGGGGAGCGGCTGCTGGGAGATCCTGGGATGCTGGGAGCGTCAGTGGCTCAGAGCTGCTGCTCCCAGGCTTGGAAAGGGGCTTGGCAGCCCCTGCATCCTGCTGATCCCACATCCTGCCATGGATCCTACCTCCCTCTGGCCCTTGAATCCCCCCACTGCTCCCTCACAGCTCCCTGTGGCTCCTGCATCCCTCTGACCCACATCCCACCACAGCTTGTCCTACCTCCCCCGGGCATCCACATCCCACATGGCTCCTGCATCCCTCTGGCTCCTGCTTTCCACCAGGTTTCCTGCATCCCTCTGACCCACATCCCACCGCAACTCCTGCACCTCTCTGACCCCACATTTCACCATGCTCCCTGCACCCCTCTGACCCCACATCCCTCTGATTCACACCACACTGTGCTCCCCGCACCTCTCTGATCCCACAATTCTCTGACTCCACATCCCATCATGCTCCCTGCACCCCTCTGTCCCCACATCCCTCTGACCCACACCCCCCTGTGCTCCCTGCACCCCTCTGACCCCACATCCCTCTGACCCACACCCCCCTGTGCTCCCTGCACCCCTCTGACCCACACCCCCCTGTGCTCCCTGCACCCCTCTGACCCACACCCCCCTGTGCTCCCTGCACCCCTCTGACCCCACATCCCTCTGACCCACACCCCCCTGTGCTCCCTGCACCCCTCTGTCCCCGTGTCCCCCACGCACCGTCCGTGCTGGCATCGTCCACCAGGATGACCTCGCGGAGCAGGCGGGCAGGGGACGAGTGCAGGACGCTGTAGACCGTCCGGAGCAGGGTGGACCAGGCCTCGTTGTGGAACACGATCACCACGCTGGTGGTGGGGAGGGGAGGGCAGCGCTTGAACTTCTGATCGATGCACCTGGGGGACAGAATGGGGGGGGGGGGGTGAAGGGCACGACTGGAGTGACCCCCGATATCCCCCCCTACCAAACCTCACAGCTGCGGGGGAGCAGCTCTGGCCCCTCTGGACTCGTCCCTGCTTTGATTCCCATTGATTTTGGTTGAGTGAGTCCCATTGCCGGCCTCCGTGTCCCCCCTTTGTCACCGCCACACCTGCTAAGCACGGATAATCGCCTGCCAGCGCGGGGGGCTGGATTCCTCCGTCCCTTTCAAGGCTTTTTCCATCCCGAATTCCCCCCATGTCTCCCCCATCCCACCCCTCCGCGCGGGCCCCGCTTTAATCCGGCAGCCCCTGGCCGAGGGCAGGCGGGGAAACCTCTGGAGTTTCCCTCTTTCCCTCCCCCGACCCCAGCGGGGTCCGAGGCTGTTCCACTCGGCTAAGAAAAGAAAAATCTGACCGCTGGAGCCGCTGGGATAAAGGAGGGAGAGGAGGGAAAGGCGGGGAGGCGCCGCGGAGCCACCAAACAGGTATACAGGGAGACACAAAGAGCCTGCTGTCACTAAAACCGCCCCCAAGGAGCCAAAATTAGGGAGAAGTAATAATAAATAATTTTTTTTTTTTTTAGCTCTGTCTCCATTCAATCCTCTGCCAGTGCTGGGTGTCATCCTGGCCCCAATCTGCTTTAATTTCCCCTAAAATTTAAGGGAGTAAGTGGCCAGGTCGGAGGGGGTAAGGGGCCGGGTCGGAGGGGGTAAGGGGCCAGGCTGGAGCGGGTAAGGGGCCAGGTCGGAGGGGGTAAGGGGCCAGGTCGGAGCGGGTAAGGGGCCTGGTCGGAGGGGGTAAGGGGCCAGGCTGGAGGGGGTAAGGGGCCGGGTCGGAGGGGGTAAGGGGCCAGGTCGGAGCGGGTAAGGGGCCAGGTCGGAGGGGGTAAGGGGCCAGGCTGGAGGGGGTAAGGGGCCATTTTAAAGCCAGTGAGTGGCCCCAGGGGGTTTCGGGCCCGGCTCTCACTCGGGGGGGCGGCTGTCGGGGCCCAGCGCTCGCTGCAGGGAGATGCGGTCGCTGGCGAAGGCGTTGAAGCAATGCTTCTCATAGCCCCGCTCCTTCTCCTTCGTCTCCTCGGGCGTCCAGCGATCCTTCTTGAAGGCTTTTCCGTCGGCGCCGGGGCTGGCGGGGTCCTGGGGGGGCCTCTCCATCAGCGGCCGCAGCTCGGCCGCCGTGTAGACGCCGGGCAGGCAGGAGCGGCCGCTGGGCAGCGGCTCCGGCGGCGGCTCCGGGGCCCCGATCTGCAGCCGCGGCATCGAGTCCCGCAGGTCCCGCACGGCGCCCAGCATCAGGTCCAGCACCTGGCCCTTGCCCTGCACGATGTTCCGCAGCCACGGCTCCTCGCCCGGCTCCTTGCTGCCCACGTCCTTCTGGAGGATGAAGAGGAAGAGGACGAAGACGGCGCCCGCCAAGGCCACCTTCAAGGTGCTGTAGCGGCGGCGGAACAGCCTCATTTTGGGGTGTTTGGGGCGTTTTTGGAGGGTTCAGGAATGCGGGGGCTCCGGGTGCATCACGGTGTCCTGCTTTGCTCCAGTGACCTGGGGGAAGGAGAAACACCTGCAGTGAATTCCCGGGCTGGATGCATCCCCTTGGTGTCAAAACAGAAATACTGCACTGAAGATGTAATATTTTGTATTTAAAATAGATCATGTTGTACCTAAAATAGAATATATAAATATGATCAGCTCATGGAAAGTTTTGTTAAGGACCTTAAAGATCATCCAGTCCAACCCCCTGCCCCGGGAAGGGAACCTCCCACTAGACCACGTTAATAACAAATAATAACATAATAATACAATAGCAAAATAACACATTAATATATCGACATAGTAAAGCAATATTAGCAACATATTAACATATCAGTATTGCAGTACAATGTTAGCAATATATTACTATAACAATATAATATTAGCAATACATTAATATAAAGTTTGGCACAAGTGACACCTGTAAAATTCATCTCCCCCAGCACTTCAAGCCCCTAAATCCATCCCGAAATTAAAACACCAGGAAAAGTGCACGTTAAAAAAGGCCGGAGGATGTGCCACCCCCTCCCACAAGACCCCCCCAAAAGTTTCTTCTGGGACCGATCCGGAGGCTGCGGCCTCCCCCTGCCACCGCCCCTGGCACGCCGAAGTTAAAATAGAGCCCAAAATTTGCCAAAATATTTTTGGCCGCTGGGAGAAAAAAGTCTTTTCCTGGGCATTTTCCTGCCTGCGAAGGAAAACTCGAGCAGACCGTGCAGCGCTCCGGGTTTGGCGGGGCTGGAGCAGCAGGCTCGGTGTCCGGTGCCGTGTCCGGTGCCACGGCCGCCGGGAGCTCGGCGCCAGCTCCCGAGCTTGCCCCGGGATCCGCCGGAGGCTCTGAGCTTTCCACCACCCCCAAACTTCCCGCGGCTCCTCTTTGTGAGCCGCGGCCGCCGGAGCATGGACGAGCCCGGCGGGATCCATTCACCGCCATCTCCTCCTCCTCCTCCACTTCGGGGTCCCCCCCCTTCCCTCGGTTCCTTTTTCCCTTTTTCTTTTCATTCTCTCGGGAACGGGGCGGGGAAGGGCACCTGCCACAACTTCAAGGGCGAGGAGGTTTGGGCTGGGGAGGAGGAGGAGGGTCCCGGGGTCCCCGCTTTGAGCGCCGCGGGATCAAAGCTGGACCACGCTTCACTGCCAAGAGCGCCCGGCCCCATCCAGCGCGGAAAAGCAGAATCGGGGAAAAAACCATCAATCCCCTGGTGTTCCCTGCCATTGCCCCGGAATTTCTGCCCGAAGCTGAGCGAAGGTGCCCCCACTCCACTTGTGCCCCCGAGGTTTTCATTGCAGGGCGCTGCCGTACAAGGGGGAGGGAAAAGAAACTGATTTTGGGGAATAAAAACCCCGTTTCCATCAACCCCACCACTATCTGAGCTTCCTTCCTGCCACGTTGCTAATGAAGCTCGTTAGGTGTCGGTGCTAATTAACACCGGAGGGACACTCAGGTGTGCGGGGGGCACAGCTCGTGCACAACAAGAGCTGCCGCTCCCAGGGGGCACCAACCCCTTCCCAAAAAGGGCCAAAAAGCCAAATATAAATAAAAATTTCCCCTCTGAAGGACTAGGGGGGATTTGGCACCTGCGGCCTCCGCTACCTGCCCTGCAAACTCCCAGGTGGATTCTGCTCTGTCCCATCCAACCCATCCCAAAAATCCCATATTGCCCGGGGCTGGCCCTGCGCCCTGGAAAAACATCAAAATGACCCAGGGGAGCCTACTGGGATCAGGAAAATGGGGAAGGAAAAAACGGGAAAAAAGGAGGGGAAAAAAAAAGGGGGGAAAAGGGGGGGGGGAAGGGGGGGAAAAAAGGGGGGGAAAAAGGGGGGAAAAAGGGGAGGGAAAAAGGGGGGGGGGAAAGGGGAGGAAAAAAGGGGGGGAAAAGGGGGGGGAAGGGAAAATAAAGAGAAAAAAAAGGGGAAAAAGGGGGGGGGAAGAGGGGAAAAAAAAGGGGGAATGGGGAAAAAGTTCGGTGGGAATTCCAGGAATATCCCCGGTGATGTGAGAGGGAGGGATGGTGGGAAGAGGTGAAAACAGAGATGCACTCGTGGAGGAAATAAAGGGAAATAAATAAAGTACAAGCGAATTGACGCCGACACTGCCTCGGGTGAGGTGGCCACCGGCTCCACGTGGCAGCGAGCCACGATGACACCGGGAGGGGCAGGGACTGGGGAGTTGGGGAGCAGCGGGATTGCTCCCGGCGGGATTCAGTTCCAGTGGGGGGAACTGGATGTGCTGGGAGCTCACAGGGGTCAGGATCCTGTCGGGCTCCCCCCGCCCAGGTGGGATGAGACAGGGGGTGAGCCAGGGGGTCCCGGAGCCGCTCCCGGGGTGTGGGATGGGAGCTCCCGGAGATGGGGGCTCTGTGAGGGTCTCTGCCCCGCCGGGGGTCCTGGGGTGCCCCGTGGGACTGATGGGGGCCGGGTCCTCCCAATGCCCTGCCCAGAACCGCCACAGCCCCTAGAGCCGCTCCGGGGGCTCTATTCGGCCCCCCCGCCCCGGGGGGCTCCATCCCAGGACCACCTGAGCCCCCTTGCACGGAGGGGCCTCTGCACCGGGACCCCCGAGCACCCAACCCCCAGGAGGGTCCCTCACCAGCACCACCCTGCTCCCCCTTCCCCCGGGCCGGGGGCTCCGATCCGGGAGCCTCCCATGTTCCTTACCGTGAGGAGGGGTCCGCACCGGGACCACCGGCATCCCCGGACCCCTGCCCCGGGGCAAAGACTTCACACCAGGACCCCAGACCCCCTTACCGCAGAGTGGGGCGCCGCACCACGACCCCCGGGACCACCGGACCTCCTGTCCCTGGGGCGAGTGCTGCCCACCGGGACCTCGGGACCCCCTTCCCCGGCAGGGACCCCCTCAGAGCAGAGGGGGCTCACAGCGGGACCCCCGTCCCCTCTCACCGGCTCCACAGCGGCCGCGGGGGCGCAGGTGCGTCCGGGTGGGGCGGGGCCACCTGCGCCACCTGTCCCCGCCTCCCGGGCAGGTGCACGGGCGGGGCCGCCGCGGTCCTAAAGCCTCTTGGTCCGGGGAAAATGCTGGGTCCTAAATCCGCCCGCCCCGGGAATAACGCCCGGTCCTGGAGCCACCGGCCGGCCCCGAGCCTGAAAGGGGTGCTGTGCTGGACCAGTAGGACTGGCACTGGGGACACTGGGAACCAGTAAAGAACTGGTACTGGGGATACTGGAGCCGCGGTAGGACCCCATGTGTACTGGGACACTGGGACCAGTAAGGGACTGGCACTGGGGACACTGGAGCCACGGGATTTATGGGGGTGCCAAAGTCACGGCTCCAGGTGTGCTGGGACCAGTAAGGGACTGGCACTGGGGACACTGGGAGCCACAGGGATTTGTGGAGGTGCCAAGGTCACGGCTCCAGGTGTGCTGGGACCAGTAAGGGACTGGCACTGGGGACCTGGGGACCAGTGAGGCACTGGCACTGGGGACACTGGGGACCAGTAAGGGACTGGCACTGGGACACTGTAGGCACTGGCACTGGGGACACTGGGACCAGTAAGGGACTGGCACTGGGGACACTGGGAACCAATAAAGAACTGGTAGGGGATACTGGGAGCCGCAGGGTAGGACCCCATGTGTACTGGGGACACTGGGGACCAGTAAGGGACTGGCACTGGGGACACTGGGAGCCACAGGGATTTATGGAGGTGCCAAGGTCACGGCTCCAGGTGTGCTGGGACCAGTAAGGGACTGGCACTGGGGACACTGGGGACCAGTGAGGCACTGGCACTGGGGACACTGGGGACCAGTAAGGGACTGGCACTGGGGACACTGGGAGCCAGTAAAGAACTGGTACTGGGGATACTGGGAGCAGCAGGGTAGGACCCTGTGTACTGGGACACTGGGGACCAGTAAGGGACTGGCACTGGGGACACTGGGAGCCACAGGGATTTATGGAGGTGCCAAGGCCATGGCTCCAGGTGTGCTGGGACCAGTATGGGACTGGCACTGGGGACCAGTAAGGGACTGGCACTGGGGACACTGGGGGCCGCAGGGATTTATGGGGGTGCCAAGGTCACGGCTCCAGGTGCGCTGGGACCAGTAAGGGACTGGCACTGGGGACCAGTAAGGGACTGACACTGGGGACACTGGGGGCCGCAGGGATTTATGGGGGTGCCAAGGTCACGGCTCCAGGTGCGCTGGGACCAGTACGCGCCCGGCACTGGGCATGCTGGGAGAAGCAGGGTGAGCACGGGGAAAGCCCCGCGGGGACGGGCCCGGGCGGGCTCCAACACCCAGCCCAGGATTTTCCCTTTCCACCGGGCTCTGGTGCTGTGCGGAGGATTTGGGAGATTTGAGCTGGAGCAGAGCGAGGATTAATCGGGATTATTGGGATATTAGCTGGAATATTAACTGGTTTACAGGGCATGAGGTCTTCGGGGCACAAACACCCCTCAGCCCCAAATTAAAGCGCTAACGAGCTGGAATAAGGTGTGAGGGGAAACTGAGGCACGGATTGGAGCCGACCCTCCGTCCCCACGAGCCCCCCGAGGCCTCCATCGCCCCCCCCCGGGCTTTTCCGAGCTCGTTTTGAGGCCGTCGCTCTCGCCCCTTTCGTTTCCTGCTTCGAAGGTTTCGCTCTTCGCTCACAGCCCGAAGGGGAAATTCCCACCCCCAAATTCGCTGCTGCTCGACTTTCAGCACCCGCCGCTCTCAGCTCGGCGTCACCGCGGCCACCGGGCAGGGCCAGCACGGTCCCCGCACGGTAAGTCATTTTGGGGGGAAAGAGAAGGGTTTTGGGGTGGGCTGGGTGGTGGGGATGGGATTTTGGGGGTCCCGTTCCCCCCACCCCGCCGGGCTCTGTCCCTGGGAGCCGCTCTGCCAACCCCGCAAACGGAGTTTTGTGCTTCCGAATTGCTGCTTTTTGTTGCAGTTTGGGAGAGGAGAGGCTTTTTTGGGACATAAAAATTCTCCTGCAGCTTCGTCCCGGCGGCACCAGTCCGGGGAAATGAGAAGGAGTCGAGACCCGAGAGCCTGGCAGGGCTGGGATGAAATCCATAACAAAATCCAAATGAAATCCAAATAACAAAATCTTCCCAGGCTTGTTAGGGAGAGGCGGCTCGGTGTCACACTCCAATTAATAATTAATTGGCGTCTTTATAGACATCTCTCAGGCAAACCAAAACTTGAATTAGAGGTGGAGTTGGCTGCCTTCGGAGGGAGGGGGGGTGGAAAATGTTTACTTTAAAGGTTTTCAGGAGCCGAGGACCCCAAAGAGCCAAAATTGGGGTGAAGTCACCCCTCGGTGCGGGGCGAGGGCCGCAATTCCCAGTGCTGGGAGCAAACCTTACCATTGCCTCTGGGGTTTTCCTCGCTCCAAGCGCATTTCCTTCGGGATTTCTGCCCCTCATCCCTCCCGAGGAATCCACAGCGTCGGAGGCGGCTCCATCCAACCCTCCAGCCAAACCCCTAATTTGAGCCGCAGCTTAAATTCAACGCCGAGCTGAAACTCGCAGCGCTGAGCGGCAGCAAACCTGGAGGAGCTGACAGGAAGCCAGGCTGATTTGCATATTATGCTAATCAGGATCGCGCGAACCTTTCAGATTCCCTTTGCAGATGGTTTGCAGATTTGTGCCCAGCTTTGGGTTTATTTATTATCTGTTCCCCCGGTAGTAATTGGCACAAGATGGGAAAACTGGGAAGTTTAATCCATAATACAGCTGTTAAAGAGGGGACAAACGTGGGGGACGCAATTTTCCTCCATAATGCCAATATTTGGTTAATTGATGCTGGGTGGCGCTTCCTGGGGTATTTTTGGGAGGAGGGGCTGAGCAGCTCAAAAAAGGGAATTTTGTCCCCACCCATGGACATCATTCCTGGGATGGGTTTGTTCTTGGGATTTTTTTGTTTTCATGCCCAAAAAATTCGATCCTTTGGTACTGAGTTGGAAACACAACTTTTCCCAGGTAGATCTTTTTACTAAATGGGATTTTTGTGTTGTTTGGAGCTCGTGGAAGCTGTGGGGGAGAGGTGGAAAAGCCCAGCTCGGCTCCTCTTAGGAAGAACTTCTTCACTTTTCTTTTTTTTCCCTAAATTATGAGAGAACTGGGAAAGCTTCTCTGTGCAATCCCTCACACCTGCAGCACCCGATCCTCCCCATCCCACCAGCTCCGGATGTCCCTGGCAGCTCCTCCTGCCCTTGGGTAACACCAGGTACCGGTGGATGATGATTAATATGATTATTATTGCTGTTCCCAGGTGCTCGTGGCCTCTCCTCCCCCTGCCCAGGTGCGATGGAGATGCAGGAGGTGTTCCTGCAGCTCTGGGGGGAGCTGGCCAGGCTGCAGGAGCTGTGCTCGGAGCAGGGGCGGCTCCTCCGGAGGCTGAGGGCCAGGAAGGGACCGGTCCTGGGTGAGCGAGACCTGCGGGGTCCCCAGACTGCACGTTTGGGTCATTCCCATCTCGGTCCTTGCAGGGTCATTCCCACCTTTATCCTGGCAGGGTCATTCCCACCTTGGTCCTGGCAGGGTCATTCCCACCTTTATCCTGGCAGGGTCATTCCCACCATTATCCTGGCAGGGTCGTTCCCACCTTTATCCTGGCAGGGTCATTCCCAGCTTTTTCCTGGCAGGGTCATCCCCACCTGGGTCCTGGCAGGGTCGTTCCCACCTTGGTCCTGGTGCCCTCAGAAGTTCCTCTGGTGGGGTGAAGGAGCTTGGAGCAGGAACGTGCCCTGAGCCCCTCGTGGCTTTGGGTGCTGCTGCTCAGGGATGCTCCTGGTCCTGGGACCATCACCTGGAGAGGGTGGGAGAAGGGCTGGGGAGGATCTACAGCACAGAAAACACCCAGGAACCCTCTGGTTTTCCAAGGATTCCTCCTCTCCTCTCCCCCCCAAACACTCACAGCACCCCCACGGGGTCTGGCACCATTTCCTCAACCCTAAAATGGGAATTTTGTGGTCGGGAGGGATCGGTTTGGACAAAGCTGTGCTGGGAAACTGCAGCCTCCCTGCCCTGGGGCTCCCTCCTCTCCACCCGTGTCCTGCCAGGACTTAAACCAAAGCCTTTCCTGGGAGTAACGTGGGGTTTGGGAGCACGGGGATGTCCTGGTCTCCTGAGGGAGAGATGATGGTCCCTCAGCCCTCCTGGCTGTCTCAGTGTCCTTTCTCTGGTGGCCCTGGCTCCAGAGGGGACAGGTGAGCTCTGCTAGCCCAGGGGTTCCCCAAACCCAACGGGAAAATTGAGCAATGGAAGGAGAGAAAAACCCCTTTGAATTCCCAGGAATGAATTCTGGGAATGAGCCAGGGGGGCTCCCTCCTCTCCACCCGTGTCCTGCCAGGACTTAAACCAAAGCCTTTCCTGGGATGAACCTGGAGTTTGGGAGCACAGGGATGCCCCAGTCTCTTGAGGAAGATGATGGTCCCCCACCCCTCAGCCCTTCCTGGCTGTCCTCAGTGTCTTTTCTCTGGTGGCCCTGGAGAGCTCTGCCAGCCCAGGGGTTCCCCAAACCCAATGGGAAAACAGAGCAATGGAAAGAGAGAAAAGCCCCTTTGAATTGCCAGGAATGACCCCTCTGCCTCCCTCTCTCCCAAAGACATCCCGGTGTCGCTGCCTGTCCAGTGCACGGAGGATGTGGGGACAGGGGACGGCCAGAGGTCACCCGAGAGCCGCCAAAACCGCCCAGGAGCTCCGAGACCCTCCACACCCCACCTGCAGGGCTCTGCCTGTCCCATGGGACAGCCCCGGGCCACCAAGAGGCTCCTCCCGAGCCCTGGGCACGGCACAGGAGCCGCAGGAGCCGCAGGTCCTGGCAGCACCGAGGGGGACAAGGGGGAAGCGCCCGCCCGCAGGAGAACCTGGATCCTCCCGGTGCCCTGGGAAGGAGGGAGAGCTCCCTGCAGCCCTCGGGAGCTGGAGACACTAAATCCAGGGCCTGGGGGCTCCTTCCCAAACCTTCTGGATCTCTACGAGGCCCCGGAAGCGCTTGAGAAGGAAGAGGCTCCCAGGGATGTGGCTCTGGCAGAGATCCGAGGGCCTGTGAAGGTAACAGGGGAGGCTGGGGGGAATTTGGGCCACAGCATCAGGGACCCTTCACCCTCCTCTCCATCAGCCCTGGACACATGGGAAGTGTGGTGGAGTGGGGTTATTTCCTTAAAAAGTCTCTGGGCACCCAATTTTCTGGTTCCCAGGGGATTTGGGCACGGGAAAGCCCCCGAGGTCCGTCTGTCCAGCCAGGACCTCCCTCACACGATCCTCATGGAGGCTTTGGGGATCCCTTGGAGGAGTCAGCTGGGGGAAAGTTTTCCCAACCTCCTTTGAATCTTCCAATTCTAAAGTATCTTCCAGCTCTAAGTATTTACTTAATTCTCTCTGATCTCCACACCCCAAAACACATTTCCAAATAATTCCAAATTATTCCTGTCATTCTGGAAGGATTTCTGAAGTCCCCCCTGAGCTCTGGCCCCTCCTGGTGAACCTTCACCCCAGTCCTGGCCTTCCCACCCAGGGCTCCTGGGATGCCAAACCTATTTGCTTTCATTCCTTTTCCTAAATGAAGCACTTAAAAATTCTTTAATGGCTTCAGGGGCTGGGTATTCCCAGGCACAACTCTGATTTTGGGCTGGATTTGGGAGGGAGTTTTTGAAGGAGAAGGGGGAAGTGGGGCTGTGTCTGTTTGGGACCCCATCACCGCTCAGATGACAATGGCACAAGAACAGGTGACAGATGTGTTCCAGTTTGCTGCTCAAAGCCATTTTCCTGCTGGTTTGGCCCATGGGAAGTGCTGGGGAGACTCAGGTGCCTCACGGACACGGGATTGTCCAGTGGGATTTATGGGATGGGGTGAGGGGCAGCTGGAGCTCCCCCAAGCTCCAGCCCAGCCCTTTTTGGGGGGGATCAGGCTCTGGGGGCTGGCCCAGGGTGCTCCTGGGGGTTTCTCTGTCCCAAAATCCCCCTTTTCCTCACAGACCTGCTGGACTCCGGGCTGGGTGCTGGAGGAGGGGACGCTGAGCCCCAGCGCTGAGGCTGCCCCGGGCTGTGAGCTGTGCCAGGAGATTCTCCCCTCGGAGGCAGCGGGACACACGGAATATCTGGGCCACCTTCTGCTCCACCTGGAGTAGGACTCGTCCTCCCAACGGGAAATCCACGGATCTGTACCCTGAGCCACGGGACGGAATCGGGACATTTCCATGGGACAGACTCTGGACATTTCCATGGGACAGACTCGGGACATTTCCCATTTCCACGGGACAGACTCTGGACATTTCCCATTTCCATGGGACAGACTCTGGACATTTCCCATTTCCATGGGACAGACTCTGGACATTTCCCATTTCCACGGGACAGACTCTGGATGTTTCCCATTTCCACGGGACAGACTCTGGACATTTCCCATTTCCACGGGACAGACTCTGGACGTTTCCCATTTCCACGGGACAGACTCTGGACATTTCCAAGTTGGACTCGATGGCCTCAGGGCCTCCTCCAGCCCTGGGGCTGATGAGGATTCTGTGGTCCTGCTCTGGTTTGGACTGGGAGCAGTTTCCATGATCCCTGTCCTTCTCCATTCTCCTGGGAGCGTGGTCCCAGCTTTGGACCACCCCAGGTGTGTTCTGTTATTGATCCCTGTGGATATGGAAGCTGATCCCATCCTGAGGTCTGGAGGTGTGAGGGGGAGCTGCAGCTCTGGACAAAGGGAATTCCTCAAAATGTGCCTTTGACTGGGTGGAAATGAATCTTCCACAAACACTTAGGGATGCTTGGGAAGACATGTTGGCTTTTTCTGGGAGTTTGGAAGGTTGGGTGGGAGAATCTCAAGGTTTTTGGGGTCACTAAGAATTATTTTAATTAATTAACAGGAATTTGAGTATTTTATAGCATTTCCATCAGGGGTATCCAATTCCCAAAGGAATTCACTGCAACGCTGAGGAAATTGAGGCACAAAGCATCAGCTCCCAATCCCTCTTTTCTTTTGAAAAAAATCTCATCTCAGACTTTTCTATTTTGCAAGTTTCTCCCAAAGTGGATTTGGCATCTCCTGTTTGAGGAAACTTGTGTTGAAATGAAGAGCCAGGTTCTCCTCTAATTCCAGGGATTGGGAAGAACTGGGATCTCCAGCTCCACCATCTCCTCTCTGGCAGCCAGAAAAGCCAGGAGTGAAGTTTCTTCCCCAAAACAGAGCCACATTAATGGATTTATTCATGACAGACTTCTGTGTGTCCCCGGGGTCCCTGGAACCATTTCCCAAGAGAAATCCCACAACTTTTCTTTCAACAGCAGCTTTGACCTTGGATTCTCCATCCATGTGGATTTTGGAGCTGCTTCCAGCCCTGGGTAGTACCAGGACCTTTATTTCACTGAGAATGGATTTTCTCGGGGTTTTCTCAAGGTTTTCTTGGGATTTTCTCCAGGTTCTCTCCACACCACGATGAACTTTCCCACCACCATCTCCTGCTCCAAGTTTCATCCGGTGGCTCCTCAAATTAATTTGGATTATTTGATAATTATTTGAGTGTTTTATGCTCTTCTTAGGGGAGAAACCCTGATTTCCCAGGCAAATCCCTGGAAGCTTCACCCCAAAGCTGGAGCAAGGACCCCACCAATTTATTCCCATGGACTGGAGCTGGCCAGGAGGAGGGATCCATCCTCACCCAGGAAATGGAATTCCCAAAGCAGGAGCACAGATGGTTTTTATCAGAGTCAAAACCCCCGGCGTGGGGCTGGTGCAGCTCCAAAATGCCCAAAATGCCGTGGAAAACCCCCCCGGAGCCTTTGGGCTGAGCCACGAGGGAATTCTGAGCTCTTCCTCCATCCCCGGGAGGGACAGCAGTGGGAGCTCCACCATCCCAGCCTCTCTCAAGGACATTTTTAGTGTGGGGGTAATTAATCCCCCCCTCCCTGACGTTGCCCAGGGATCTGGAGCTTCCCTTTTGGGTCTGCAGGGCAGGAAGGTGGCTCTGGCTCCAAAATAACTTTAATTGCAGGGTGCTGGTGGGGCCGTGGGTGGGCTGAGGCTGCTGGGGCCAGCCTGGGCTCCAGGTGGGTGGGAGCTGTTTTGGAGCTGGGTGAGGGCAGGTTCCCGGCAGGAGAAGCTGGAAAATCAGGAATGGGTGAAGCTGTGCCAGGAGAACTCAGGGAAGGGTGCCCCACTCCTGTTCTCGGGGATGGAGCTGGTGATGGTGTTCCTGGGGAAACCACAGCAGCAGAAATGCAGCTGGAAATGGGATTTTGGGTGGAAAATGTTCATTTTTGGGGGTTTCTAATTCAGGGTCTGGGCTGGGGGAGGGAGAAGGTGCTGGGGATGTCCTGACACTGAGCCCTGGGCACGAATCTGTGCCCAAACAGCCCCAAATTCCAACATCCAGCTCCTTCGGGGCCACATTTTCAGAGGAGACAGAAGGAATGAGGGTGGGACAGGCTGGGGTTCCATCCCTCTCATGGGAGAGTGAGGAAAAAGGGAAATTTCCTGCCCAGGAGCAGCTTTTCTCTAAGGAAAACTCTCTGGCTGCTGTGGTTGCCCCAAATCTTCTGTGAGCTGCTGGAAATGAGGGATGGGGGGAGAATCACCTGCAGCAGGAGCCCATCTGTGCCACCAGCGAGGATGGGAAGTCATTAATGCCTCTGTTAATTAATAACTGCCCCTCGATTTCATCCCTCGTTAAGGGAAGGGAAATGGTCCGTGATCCTGCTGTGTTTGGACACGAGGAGGCAGAGGCTGGAAATGGGATAAATAAAAAAAGAATTTCCAAGGAAGTCAGAGACTTCCAGGTGGCGTTTTGGGAAGAGTTGGAGGTGACAGCTCAACCCTCCCCAATTTCTGAACCTTTCCTGTCGGGGCATTGGGATTTTTGGGGAGCAAAAAAGGGACAAAGGGAGTTTTGGGGAGCAAAAAGGGCCAAGGGATTTCTGGGGAGCAAGGGCTGGGAGGGCCTCAGCTGGGGGAAAAGGGGGGTGGGAGGTGGTGGAGGGGGCCAGGAGGGGACAAGAGGGGCTGAGGGGGAGGTTGTGGGGTTTGGGAGATGCCTGAGGGGATGGGGGTGAGCTGGGGGGCTCAGGATGGTGTTGGGGAGGGACAGGATGACCCTGGGGGCGTCAGGATGGTGCTGGGGGGGGGGGGGGGGTACCAAGATCGTGCTGGGGCAGTGAGGATGGTGTTGGGGGTACCAGGATGGTGTTGGGGGTACCAGGATGGTGCTGGGGGAGTCAGGATGGATCTGGGGGGGTCAGGATGGATCTGGGGGGTCAGGATGGATCTGGGGGTCAGGATGATGTTGAAAGTGATGCTGGGGAGGGATGGTGGAGGGGAACTGGGGGTGAAGCTGGAGAGGGCTGGGGGGTCTGAGGGGATTTGGGGCTGACACTGGAGAGGATCTGAGGGGGACGCTTGAGGGGATCAAGGGACGGTGAGAAGCAGAGTCAGGATCGTGCTGGGGGGGTCAGAATGATGCTGGGGGGGCAGGATGGTGTTGGGGGTGTCAGGATGGAGCTGGGGGGTACCAAGATGGTACTGGGGGGCACCGAGGGTGGGCGATGGCTCCGGGTGGGGGCACTGAAATGCCGTAGAGGCCGGGGGCGATGCTGGGGGGATGGGGTGAGAGGGGAATCGGGGTGAGGATACCGGGGGCGATCAGGGGGATCCTGGGGTGCTGCTGCAGGCACCGGAGGGGGGGCAATGCCGGGGGGGGGGGGCACTGAAGGGAATGGGGGTGAATTGGGGGGCGCTGGGGGTCAGCCGAGGGCAGGTGCTGCAGGGAGGATGGGGGCGATGCCGGGGGGCACCAGGAGGCTCCTGGGCACGGGTCGGAGGGGTCGGAGCGGGGCTGGGGAGGGAATCGGGGCTGGGGGCCGCAGGAAACCCGGCGGGCATCGCCCCTCCCGGCCCTGCCTCCCCCTCCTCCTCCTCCTCCTCCTCCTCCTCCTCCTCCTCCTGCTGCTGCCGCCGGCCTGGGCGGGGTTTGGCCCCGGCACGGGCGATGCTGGAGCCGCTGTGAGCGGCACCGGCCCCCCCTGGCCCCCGCCCCGGGGGGGTGCCCGGGCCCACCATGCCCGCCGGCAGCAACGAGCCCGATGGCATCCTCAGCTACCAGGTGGGGCCGGCGGGCGGGGGGTGCCCGGTGCCCCCGGGCCGGCCGGAGGATGCTCCGTGCCCGCTTCACTGCGGCATTTCCGACCGGGGGGGGAGAGGGGAGGATTCTGCGGAGGGGGCAAGGGGAGTGCGGAGGGGGTGAAGGGCATCGGCGGGGGGGGGGTGTCCGTGAATTGGGGGGCCGGGGCTGGGGGGCTCCGGCCGCGCAAAGGGGAGGGGGGCGAGAGGGGCTCGAGGTGGGCGCAGGAGGGGGGAAGGGGGGGAAGGGCACCTGCGTGCGGCTGCTGGGGGCTCCTCGCCGCCCCCCCGGCTCCTCCTCTGCGTCTGCCGGTGCCTCCCCTCCCTCCTGCCCCCCTCCCCCGAGCGGCCCTTGGCAGAGGAGACAAAGGCCACTGTCCCCGCAGAGCCCCGCGTCACCCCGGCACTGTCCCCTCGGCACTGTCCCCCCATCAGTGTCCCCTCGTTACTGTCCCCCAGTCACTGTCCCCCTATCACTGCCACCCTGCACTGTCACCCCCATCATTGTCCCCCCCCGGTCACTGTCCCCCCATCCCCCATCACTGTCCCCCTGCCACTGTCCCTCATCATTGTCCCCCTGTCATTGTCCCCCTGTCACTGCCACCCCATTACTGTCCCTTGTCACTGTCCTCGTGTCCCCCCTGTCACTGTCCCCCTATCACTGCCCCCCTGCACTGTCCCCCCATCACTGTCCCCTCATCCCCCATCACTGTCCCCCAGTCACAGCCACCCGTCATTGTCCCCCGTCACTGCCACCCTGCACTGTCCCCCCGGATTGTCCCCCCGTTCCCCCCATCACTGTCCCCTGTCACTGCCACCCTGTAACAGCCACCCCATCACTGCCACCCCACACTGTCCCCCCGTCACTGTCCCCGTCACAGCCCCGCAGTCTGGGGGTCTCAGGGGTTGTGCCCGTGCCCGAGCAGGGGGGCAGGGGGCACCTGGGCTGTCCCCCCTTGGGCTGTCCCCCCTTGGGCTGTCCCCCCCTTGGGCTGTCCCCCCTTTCAGCGTCTCCTTGCCCCTGTCCCCCCCAGCCCCTTCCCCCCGGGACTGTCCAGAGCTGCTCTGGGTGGGAATTAATTAATGAGAGGTTGGGAATTAACGAATCTGCCCAGAAATTACAGTGTGAATGGAGTTTCTGTCCCCCTGCCCTGTGACCATGGTGTCCTGGGGATGTCCTGGCTGTGACCAGAGGGTCCCTCCCCAGCCCCGTTTTGGGGGTACAGAGACCTCTCCCCTCTCCCTGTCCCAGCCAGGGGGTCCCTGGGGGTGACAGAGCCCAGGGCACCTCAGGGCTTTGTCCCAGGGGGATGGAGTGGGGTCAGGGGGGGTCTCTCTGCCACCTCAGGAGCCCCCAGGTCCCCCCTGCTACCCTCATCCCATCAGAACAGTGGATCAGTTATGAATTAATTATTAATTATTGATTACACCTCGGGCCAGGTGAGTGACATCAATCCTGCCAGCGCTGCTGGTGGCTGCTCCTGGTGTGCCCTGGGCTGGGGGCCAGGGGGGCTCAGGGCTGGTCCTGAGCCTCTGCCTGGGGTTTTTCCTTGTCCTCAGTTACCCCAAAACATCCCCAGAGCAGGAGATTTTCATTCCCAGCCTGAGGAGTTGCAGGGAGCCAGGGAAACTGAGGCAGAACCCCCAAAGATCCCTCTGGGGGACACAAAATCCCAACAAAATATTAACTTGGAGAGGGGGACAGGACACGTCGTGCTTGGGCATGAGGAGGCAGAGACTGGAAAATGGGATAAAAAATGAATTTCCAAGGAAGTCAGAGACTTCCAAGTGGTGTTTTGGGAAGAGTTGGAGGTGACAGCTCAACCCTCCCCAATTTCTGAACCTTTCCTGCTGGGACAAGGGGATTTTTGGGGAGCAAAAAAGGAACAAGAGGATTTTTGGGGAGCAAAAAAGGGACAAGGGGATTTTTGGGGAGCAAAAAAAGGACAAGGGGATTTTTGGGGAGCAAAAAAGGGACAGGGGGATTTTTGGGGAGCAAAAAAGGGACAAGAGGATTTTTGGGGAGCAAAAAAGGGACAAGAGGATTTTTGGGGAGCAAAGGGCCGGGTTTGGCCTCAGCTGGGGGAAAAGGGGGGTGGGAGGTGGTGGAGGGGGCCAGGAGGGGACATGGGGGGGAGGTTTTGGGGTTTGGGAGATGCCTGAGGGGGTGTGACGTGGAGGGGGATGGAAATGGGTTTTCCTGCCTTGCTCCAGCCATTCCTGATTTCATTCCTAGTAGCAACAATTCCTTTCAGTCTCCCCTGAAAACAACTTCCAGGCAGACAAACTGAGGTTTTTTTCCTTAGAAAACAGCAAATTGAAGCAACTCTGGCTGCTCTGGATCTCCAGGGTGAGCGATGCCAAGCTCGGCCTCTCCCTTGCAGCCCAGTTTGGATGGTTTGGTGGTTGCCAGGCTGTTGGCAGTGGAGGAGGATGGAGAGGCAAGGCTGGTACCCATCCAGGCATCCTGGGATAACCCCTGCTTTGGAGCCATCCTCCTTCCTGCTCCATCCCGTCCCCACCAAACCCATGGCTCTATGGCCATAAATCCTCAAATCCCCCCAAATGTCCTTGGGGGAACAGCCCCTCCCAGTCTGTCATTCCAGGTCACGAAATAAAACCGGAATCTCCAAGGTAAAAAAGAGGGAAGATTAATTTCTGACTCCAACATTTATAGATTTTCAAAAGTGACAGTGGATTGGAGGGTGACAGTGCCACCTCTCCAATGACACTGGACAAACCAACAGCCCATCAAATTTCTCCTCCTCCATAAAAGAATGCAAAACAATTAATTATTTACATAAAGTCCATAAGAAAGTTCATTACAAAAAATATAAACATCAGAAGGCTTAAAAGAACTTTAAAAACCAGAACAACACTGAGTGGCCTGACTGGGACTGGGGCAGTTTGGAGGGGCAGCATTTCCCTCGCTGTGATTTCGGGGATGTGTCCAGGGAAGGGCCATGGGATGTCAGAGCATCCCACCGGTGCCACCTGCCCCTCCTAAAGCTCCTGGAGCCTCAATCCCGGTTAATAACCCTCCGTGGGGCTCCGAGCTTGGGTCTCAGCGGGATTTTCCCAGCCCAGCCCTCGGTGTCACCTTCCCCAGCCGGGTCATTTGACACCCGGGTCACCTTCCCGGGCAGGGGAGCTCTGCAGGGAGCTCATTAAAGCGAACGAGTCTGGAGGATGGAGAAGCCGGATTAGCTCAGCTCGGGGAGTCAGCAGAGCTGGAGAGGGAGGAGAGGAAAAATGGGGCTTGTCCGGAGCCTCTGTCCCGTGGCAGGACGGGCTCTGGCTGATGAGGATCCCCCACGGGATGGGGCTTGTGCCAAAGAGAGACCTTCCAGGAATTCCCTGATTTTCTGCAGGAAATTCGGATGGAAACCAGCCCTGCCCATGATGTTTCTTTTCCTGACAGTTTGTACCTCGCTTGTTCTTTGGGGATTTGGGTTTAAAATCCACCCAAATGCTGATTGTCCTTCCCCTGGCAGGATGTGGTGTTTTTCACCCCATTTGGCAGAATTTTCCATAAACCAGAGCTGGATTCTTCCCCTGCACTGGGTTTTCTGCATGTGCAGAGTTCTGGGGAGCGTAAATACTCCCTGGGTTGGCACCCTGGATTCTGATCCTGTCCCTTTTTGTCTCTGGAGCTGAGGGACACAAGGGGCCACCTTATCCTGAGGGAATCTGACCCCGGATCCATCCGGCATCCCCCAAAACCAGGGACTGACATGAGGATGAAGAAATGGCCTGGATGGGAAGGGACCCACGAGGTCACAGCAGTGACAACGTGACCCTTTCTGGGAGAACCCCAGGGGCTCTGCTGGGGCTGTGCATCCCCCTGAGGGAGGGAAAACTCCCCCAGATCCTGCTGGAGCTTCCCTGGGGTGCAGGAGGGGAGGTTTGACAAAATGGTTTTTTTTTGGGGAGAAAGAGGCTTGAATTGAGGGAGGATTGAATCTGCCCCTCCCAAATCCCTGTTTACTCCCACTGCCACAGCTGTGCTCAAATTTGCCATTTTATTAAAATTCCCATTTTAAATTGTGGTTTATCGAGCCCCTTCACCCTGTGCCTTTTCCAGGGCTGGGGTTTAGTCCCTTTTGGTGTCTCTGGAGGGTGCTGGGAAGGGCAGGAGGGTGGTGATGGATGTCGCTGGAGTGAGGACAGGAGAGCCACACAAAATGCAGCTGCTGGGCAAGGTGGGGAGGGCAGGTCCAGGAGCAGGCAGAGGAATTATCAGTCGGGTTTGATGTGTGGAGGAGTGACTAGTGGGTTAGCTGGTGTAGTTTTCTGGGTCACCTAAGAGGTTGGGGGAGAATGGGGCTGGGGAGATGAGTAGGGAGAGTATTACTACAAAACCTAGAATGTCGTTAATGGTGTAGTTTGGGTGGAAGGGGATTTTGTCGCAGTCTGAGGGGATGCCTAGTGGGTTATTTGAGCCTGTTTTGTGGAGGAAGGTGAGATGGATGAGTGTGAGGCCTACGATGATGAATGGGAGGAGGAAATGGAGGGCAAAGAATCAAGTTAGTGTGGGGTTATTGACAGAGAACCCACCTCAGGCTCATTCGACTAGTGTTTGTCCAATGTAGAGGATTGGACAAGGGAGCGACAGTGAACTCTGGAATTGGTGCTCAGGCACCAGCAATCATTCCCAGCAGGAATGTTTGCTCCTCTTCCTCATCAAACTCACCCGTGCCTGGGAGGGACCCAAAGGTTTTCCATCCGTTGGTTAAAGTGGGAATTTGGGGGGAACAGATTCCCTGATATTCAGCTGAAATCATAATCCATTTTTTGCTCTCCATTTTCCAATCACCTCATGGCATCATTATCAATACAAGGGCAGTGTCTGCCTGGTGGAGGTGGAACCTTTCCTTACAGATTCCAGCTGTGGTTGCTCTGAGCTGGTTCCCCGGGCATGGGGCAGCTCTTGCTCCTGGAATTTCATCCAGCAGCCCCATCAGTTCCCCCAGTTCCCTCAGGATTTTGCTCCTTTTCCACCTTCTGTTTCAGGAATCAAAATCTGGGTGTGGTTTTGTTGTTTGAATCATTTTTGGCCACCACAATGGCATCAAGGCAAGGTTGGACTTCATCCACTCATCCCAAACCCTCCCTTTGAGCCTTTAAATGAGGAATAATTGGGAAACTGACAGAAAATATGGATTGTTGGGCGTTGCAGGGTGTTTGTTTGCACAGATGATGGGATTTTGGTTTTCTTGGATTGGATGGGGGCACAAGGAGAGGGGAGGAGAGCAGTGGTGATTCTTTCCTTTAGTATTTGAAGCATAAAAGAATCATGGAATGGTTTGGGTTGGAAAACATTGGACCATCCTGTTCCACCCCTCTGGACAGGGGTACTTCCCACGAGCCCAGGTTGCTCAGAAATCTCAATTAAAAATGGGAAATGGTGTTCTCCAAGGAGAACTCGCACCAAGGGGAGCCTGAGCCTCTGCAGGACCTTGAAAGATTTTGGAGATCATTGGTGGCCACGTCCTGTGGCCAAGAGCCACCCAGGGAGCCCTGCAGGAGCCACCCTGGGACCAAGAGTGGCTCTTTTCCCCCAGCTTGGAAATCCCGTGCATTGCTCCTTTTTAAGAAATCAAGCACAAAAACAAAAAAGGGGGTTGAGTACTTTTAGGTCTGAAATTCCCAAATTTGGGTCTGAAGTCCCTCTCCCCGCCCAGTAACCCTTTCAGACTCCCATCGTGTACAACATGGATGGGTTTGTTTGGGATGGGGAAAGAACCTTCCACAAGTCCTTGTTTTTTGGGCTGTGCCTGGAGGAGAAGCCGTGATCCTCATGGAATGGCAGATGGACAGGGAGGGTGGAGGCAGCTCCACAGACCCACCCCCAAATTTTCCCTTCTTCTCCTCATTAGAGACACGACGAGGAGGCCGTGATTGACCAGGGCAGGACGAGTAATGTGGTCAACATCCACTATGAGAAGGAGGAGCTGGAAGGTGAGATCCTGCTGAGATCCCGCTGGGTTCCTGCTGAGATCCTGCTGGGATCGTGCTGGGATCGTGCTGGGATCGTGCTGGGATCGTGCTGGGATCGTGCTGAGATCCTGCTGAGATCCTGCTGGGATCCTGCTGGGTTCCCGCTGGGTTCCTCCTGAGATCCTGCTGGGATCCTGCTGGGTTCCTGCTGAGATCCTGCTGGGATCCTGCCGGGATCCTGCTGAGATCCTGCCAGGATCCTGCTGAGATCCTGCTGAGATCCTGCTGAGAACTTGCTGAGATCGTGCTGGAATCCTGCTAGGATCCTGCTGAGATCCTGCTGGGTTCCTGCTGGGATCCTGCTGAGATCCTGCTGGGTTCCTGCTGGGATCCTGCTGGGATCCTGCTGGGTTCCTGCTGGGATCCTGCTGAGATTCTGCTGGGATCCTGCTGGGATCCTGCTGGGATCCTGCTGGGATCCTGCTGAAATCTGCTGGAATCCTGCAGAGATCCTGCTGGAATCCTGCAGAGATCCTGCAGAGATCCTGCTGGGTTCCTGCTGAGATCCTGCTGAGATCCTGCTGGGATCCTGCTGGAATCCTGCTGGGATCCTCCTGAGATCCTGCTGGGATCCTGCTGGGATCCTGCTGAGATCCTGCTGGGATCCTGCTGAGATCCTGCTGGGTTCCTGCTGAGATCCTGCTGAGATTCTGCTGGGATCCTGCTGAGATCCTGCTGAGATCTGCTGGAATCCTGCAGAGATCCTGCTGGAATCCTGCTGAGATCCTGCTGAGATCCTGCTGAGATCCTGCTGGGATCCTGCTGGGATCCTGCTGGGATCCTGCTGGGTTCCTGCTGAGATCCTGCTGGGATCCTGCTGGGATCCTGCTGGGATCCTGCTGAGATCCTGCTGAGATCCTGCTGGGATCCTGCTGGGATCCTCCCGGAGGAGCCACCAGGCCCTGGGAAAAAGTCCCTGCAATGTCTCTTGCCTGGTGTCGTATCAGGAGCAGCAAAACCTGTTGTGGTTTTTGATTAAACAACAAATTATTGATTTATTTTTTAATGCAATGGCTTTTAAAGCTCTGGTGGAGGCCCAGTGTGAAATGCGTCCATGGGGTTGGATAATTCCCATCTGCTTTTCCCACAGCAGCTGCTCCCAGCTTGGAGAGCGCAGGAGAATCATTTGATGTGGTGCAGATTCCCTGTTTTCCTCCTGGAGTTCATCATCATGGGGCTCCTTTGATCTTTCCTTGTCACCTTCTGCCATAAAAATATTTCAAAACTATAATTATTGTATTATCTCCTGCTTAATGAGCAAATCTGAGGGTTGGTGGTGGTGGTGTTGTCCAGCCCAAGCTGGAATTTGAGAAGGGTTTTGGTGCTTTCAGGGCACATTTAGGTGACCCCAAACCATCCCTTGGTATGAAGCTTGAGTAAAACGGGCTTGGAAAAAAGGACAAGTCTGGCAAAGTCAGGGATCCACTGAAATGTACATTGAGGGAAGTTGCTGTGGGATTTTTGGGGTGTCCTGTGTGGGTCCTTGATGAACCTTGCGGGTCCCTGAGGAGCTTCCCTGACTCTGTGGCCTCCTCCCGGGGTGGCTGTGCTGGCTGAGCCACCAATCATTGCCACCCCGCTGTTCTCCCAGGCCACCGGACCCTGTACGTGGGCGTGCGGATGCCGCTGGTGCGCCAGAGCCACCGGCACCACCGCGCCCACAGCCAGAAGCACCGGAAACGGGAGCGGGAGAAGGACGCGGTCCCCGCCGAGCAGGGATACCACTGTAAGTCCTGCTGGGGTGCCCACCACGCCACTTCCCAGCCAGGTCCCTGGGGACACTTTGTGGGGTTGTTTTACCAAGGAAAAGTGGCTAAAAAATAGCAAGGCTCCCCTTTTTCCAATTTTTTTTCTGATTTTCCAGTAAAATAAAATAAAATAAAATAAAATAAAATAAAATAAAATAAAATAAAATAAAAAATCTATAATGGATTTAGGGATCCTGGTGTAAAACTGGAGGCATGGGGAAGGAAAGCAGTTCCTGTGGATACTTTGTGTGGCTGTTTTACTGAGGAAAAGTGGCTTTCTTTTTTTAGCAAGGCTCCCCTTTTTAAAATTTTTTTCTGATTTTGCAGTTAAATAAAATAAAAAAAATAATAAAACAAACCAAAACAAAATAAAATAAAATTTTAAAATTTATAATGGATTTAGGGATCCTGGTGTAAAACTGGAGGTGTGGGGAAGGAAAGCAGTCCCTGTGGATACTTTGTGTGGCTGTTTTACTGAGGAAAAGTGGCTTTTTTTTTATCAAGGCTCCCCTTTTTCCATTTTTTTCTGATTTTGCAGTTAAATAAAATAAAAAAAATAAAATAAAACAAACCAAAACAAAATAAAATAAAATTTTAAAATTTATAATGGATTTAGGGATCCTGGTGTAAAACTGGAGGTGTGGGGAACGAAAGAAGTCCCTGTGGATACTTTGTGTGGCTGTTTTACTGAGGAAAAATGGCTTTTTTTTTTAGCAAGGCTCCCCTTTTTCCATTTTTTCCCCTGATTTTGCAGTTAAATAAAATAAATAAGATAAAATTTTTAAAAATCCATAATGGATTTAGGGATCCTGGTGTAAAGCTGGAGGTGTGGGGAAGGAGAGCAGCCCATCCTTATGGAGCCTGGGATGGGGGCTCCACCTTCCCCTGGGAGAGCCCGGAGGGAGCCGTGGGAGAGGGCCCGGCCCAGTGTTTATGGCTGGACTGGTCCCAGTGTGATGCCACTGGAACGTGAGCACGCCGGGATGGATCCAGGCTCAGTAATGGGATGGGGAATCTCCTGCTGTCCCCAGACACCCCATCCCAGAGGGTCCAGTTCATCCTGGGCACAGAGGAGGACGAGCAGCACGTCCCCCATGATTTGTTCACGGAGCTGGATGAGATCTGCGTGAAGGAGGGGGAAGATGCCGAGTGGAAGGAGACGGCCAGGTAAATAAATCCCTGGGATTTGGGAATGGCAGGAAGCTGTATCAGGAGGGGTTTAGGTCGGACACTGGGAAAAGGTTCTTCCCCTGCTGGAACAGCCCCAAGGTTGCCAGAGCTCCAGGAGTGTTTGCACAAAGCTCTCTGGGACAGGGTGGGATTTTGGGGTGTCTGGGCAGGGCCAGGGATTGGACTTGATGATCTTTGTGGGTCTCTTCCCCCTTAGGAGATTCCACGGTTCTAGAGGACAGGGAATGCTTGGACATTGGGGTTCAGGGATCAGTGGGATTTTTGGGGTTATCCTGGGCCAGAAGTTGGACTAGATGGTCCTCATGGGTCCCTTCCAATTCCAGAGCTTCCATGATCCTGTGATCCTCATAGGTGCCTTCCACCTCTGGAATTGATTCCATAATTCCATGTTTCCGGAGGCCAGGGACAGTTTTAAGTGCGATTGTTGGGGTGTCCTGCACAGGGGTTGCACTCTGTGGTCTTTGTGGGTCCCTTCCAGCTGAGGATATTCCAGGATTCCATGATCCCTGCTGCCAGCTGCGGTGGCAGAGGAGTTCTCTGGGACATGGAACTTTCCCAGCTGCAGGAACCTCCTCCAGTCACCCCATGGTTTTATCCAAGGGGCTGCAGGGCTGGAGCCATTTTTTTCCTGGCTGATCCCACCCCAAATCCACAGGTGGCTGAAATTTGAGGAGGACGTGGAGGATGGGGGCGAGCGCTGGAGCAAGCCCTACGTGGCCACGCTGTCCCTGCACAGCCTCTTCGAGCTGCGCAGCTGCATCATCAACGGCACCGTGCTGCTGGACGTGCGCGCCACCAGTGTCGAGGACATTGCCGGTACCGGGGGAAATCCTGTCCCGTGCTCGGGGCTCCAGCTGGCCTGGTGGGGCTCTGTCTTGGTTTGGAAAGACAGGCGTCTGCTAAGGAAGGCAGAAGCCTCCCTGAAATGGAGAATGTAAAACCCCTCTCTCCGAATTGCTATAAAATTTAAATTAAGGGGCTCTCAGGCAACAAATATGGGAGCAGGAAATAACAGTTATTTAATAAGGAAGAAAAAAGGATAAAATAAATAATGCAGTACACTAGAACAGCACTGACCGAGTCAGAACCCAACCTGACACCCTGTGGGTCAGGGTGTTGGCAGCAGTCCCATTGGAATTGTGGCTCAGCCCTCCTGCAGTGTCAGGGGTGGTTCTGCTGGAGCAGGGATCCTGGAGAAGGGTGCAGTCTCTTCCTCTGAAGACCCAGGGGAAGAAGAGGCAGCTGCTGTTCCTCTGGGAAATCCAGTGGAGAAGCTGTGCTGGTGTTCCAGAATCTCCAGGTTATATCTGGGTAGGAATGTTTGAAATCTCAGATTGTATCCAGGTAGGAATGTTTGAAACCCCAGATTGTATCCAGGTAGGAATGTTTGAAATCTCAGATTATATCTGGGTAGGAATGCTTGGCTGCTCCCTCTGGGCTCACATCTCCCAGTGGGATGCTGTAGTTCTTATCAGCCATGCAGTGACATTCCATAGCTGTTATCAGCAGATGTCCCCAGGAGGGAGGAGTGGGTGTGGAAGAGATAAGGAAAAACTGCTCACTTGACAAAAGACAGCTGCCATACAGATGGTGATAGAACACGCCTTGCAGTCTGGAACAGGTTCCTGGGATGGGAGTGAGCTCTGGATGTGCAGCTCTTGCTGGCAGTGTGGGGTCCTTTGGAAAGTGATTTTTGGGTTAGAGCGAGACTGGAGCAAAGTTCTGCAGCAAAAAAGAGAATATTCTGCAGTAAAAGGGAGAATATTCTGTACTAAAAAGGAGAATATTCTGTAGTAAAAAAAGAGACTATTCTGCAGTAAAAGTGAGTATGTTTTGCAGTAAAAGGGAAAATATTCTGCAGTAAAAAGGAGAACATTCTCCCTTTTACTGCAGTACTTTATTTTACTTTACTTTACTTTACTTTACTTTACTTTACTTTACTTTACTTTACTTTACTTCACCTTACTTTACCTTACCTTACTTTTTACTTTACTTCTCTCAGTAAAAAGGAGAACGTTCTGCAGCAAAAAGGAGAATATTCTGCAGTAAAAGGGAGAATATTCTGTAGTAAAAAGGAGAATATTTTGAAGTAAAAGGGAGAATGTTCTGTAGCAAAAGGGAGAATATTCTGCAGTAAAAAGGAGAATATTCTCCCTTTTACTGCAGTACTTTACTTTTTACTTTACTTTTCTCAGTAAAAAGGAGAATGTTCTGCAGCAAAAAGGAGATTATTCTGCAGTAAAAAGGAGACTATTCTGCAGTAAAAAGGAGAATATTCTGCAGCAAAAATGGAGAACGTCCTGCACATTTTGGACTATTTCAGGACCTGGCTGTTCGGCTCTCCCTAAGAGCTGACCCTCGTTCAATAACAGCTCACTCCAAGCCATTTCCTTGCATTACTCTGTTTTAATTTTCCCTCCACATGCTGGGGTTCAGGGCTTTAGGGGCAGAGTGGCTCTGGCAGGGCAGGTCCATGCTCTGACCTGGCGTCCCTGTCCCCCCAGACCTGATCCTGGCCCAGCAGGAGCCGTCGCCGGAGTTCGACGAGCGCACGCGAGCCAAGGTCCGGGAGGTGCTGCTGAAGAAGCACCACCACCAGAACGAGAGGAAGAGGAACAACCTCCTGCCCATCGTGCGCTCCTTTGCTGATGTCAGCAAGAAACAGGACCTGCACCTGCTGGAGAAGCCAGGTGAGGTTCTGTGGGATTTGGGGCCATGTGAGGTCCTGCAGGGCTTGGGGCCAGGTGAGGTTCTGTGTGTATTGGAACCACATGAAGTTCTGTGTGGCTTGGAGCCAGGGGAGGTTCTGCATGGTTTGGAGGAAGGTGATGTTCTGTGTGGCTTGGAACCAGGTGAGGTTCTGTGTGGCTTGGAACCAGGTGAGGTTCTGTGGGGCTTGGAAACAGGTGAGGTTTTGGGGGGTTTGGAGCCAGGTGAGGTTCTGCGGGGTTTGGAGCCAGGGAAGTTCTGTGGGGTTTGGAGTCAGGTGAGGCCCTGCAGGGGTTTGGGGCAGGTGAGGTTCTGCAGGGTTTGGAGACAGGTGAGGTTCTGTGTGGTTTTGAACCAGGTGAGTTCTGTGTGGCTTGGGGCCAGGTGAGGTCCTGCAGGACTTGGGGCCAGTTGAGGCTCTGTGGGGTTTGGAGCCAGGTCAGGTTGTGCAGGGTATGAAGCCAGGTAAGGTCCTGCAGGGGATTGGAGCCAGGTGAGGTTCTGTGGGGTTTGAATCAGGTGAGTTCTGTTGGGTTTGGAGCCAGGTGAGATCCTGCAGGGTTTGGAGCCTGGTGAGGTTCTGTGGGGCTTGGAAACAGGTGAGGTTCTGTGTGGTTTGGAGGTAGGTGAGGACCTGCACGATTTGGAACCAGGTGAGGTCCTGCAGGGTACGGACCCAGGTGAGGTTCTGTGGGGTTTGCAGTCACCAGGTGAGGTTCTGTGGGGTATGGAGGCACCAGGTGAGGTTCTGCGTGGCTTGGAGCCAGGTGAGGTTCTGCGTGGCTTGGAGCAAGGTGAGGTTCTGCGGGGTTTGGAACCACCAGGTGAGGTCCTCCAGGGCTTGGAGCCCGGTGAGATTTTTGTCAGGTTTTAGCACCAGCTGGAGGTTTCTGCCAGGCATTTCCACAAGGCGAAGGTTTCTCCAGGAATTTGACACCAGCTGAGGGTTTCTCCAGGCTTTGGCACCAGATGGGGGTTTCTGGGTGACTTTGTCCCCATTAGACTTGTTCTGGCAAATAACAAACACCCCAGCTCCTCCTTTCCTCCCTTTCTGAGTGTCTTTCTCTTCCCTCCCAGCCCAAACCCTCACTCCTCACCCTTCTCCCACCACTGCAGAAGCTAAAAATGGGGTGACCCCTGAGACCAGCGCCATGGACCTGAGCAAGGTGAGACCCCTGCACCTCTCCCACTTCTCCAGGGGGGTGAGAGGGACCTTGGGGGGTCCTGGAGGTTTCGTTTTTGGGGGATTCCCTGAGAATGGCTGGTCCTGCCCAGGCGGAGCTGCACTTCATGAAGAAGATTCCCAGCGGAGCGGAGGCATCCAACGTGCTGGTGGGAGAGCTGGATTTCCTCCACCAGCCCCTCGTGGCCTTTGTCCGCCTGACCCCGGCCGTGCTCCTGTCGGGAATGACAGAAGTTCCCATCCCAACAAGGTCAGAAGGAGAAGCACAAATTTTTATTTAAAAAAACCCCAAACCCACCTGAAATCACCCCACGATTTGGGGCCCAAGGGAACAAGCGTGAGCTGCATGTTTCTCCCATGCTGCTCCTCACCTTCCTTCCCTCCCTGCTAGATCTTTGAAACCTATGGACTAATTTCAATGAAATTTGCCCCAAAATGAGATTTGTGATTGGTTTTGGTGAGCAATTCAACCCATGGAGGAGGCGGGAAACCAATGTGTTTCCTCTTGAAGTCCCTGGCGTTTCCCTGGGTGCTCTTGGAGTGAAGCCACATTCCCCTCTCAGTTTGGTTTTCCTTGTCCAGGTTCCTCTTTGTTCTGCTGGGGCCAGGAGGAAAAGCCCATCAGTACCACGAGATCGGCAGGTCCATGGCCACCACCATGACGGATGAGGTGGGATGAGATAAGGGGGATCTCGGGGTCACTTTTGGGGTTCTTCACCACTGCCTGTGCCTGGAGCAGTGAGGAAGAGGATTTGCTGTCCCAGCCCTACACTCACACCCTAAACCAGGCAGATTTACATCACCCCAAATCCTGGGGGCTGAAATCCCCTCTGGGTGCATCCCACACCCCATCCTTCCCTATGGGGTGCCCAGGACATTGTCCCCAGTGGTGGCATCGCCCAGGCCAGAAGAACTTCACAGAATCACAGAATCAATCACAGAATCACAGAATCACAGAATTACAGAATCACAGAATCAATCACAGAATCACAGAATCAATCACAGAATCACAGAATCACAGAATTACAGAATCACAGAATCAATCACAGAATCAATCACAGAATCACAGAATCACAGAATCACAGAATCACAGAATCCCAGAATCATGAGGTTGGAAGAGACCTCTGAGATCATCAAGTCCAACCTATGCCCTAACACCTCACCCAGACTACAGCACCAAGTGCCATGTCCAGTCTTTTTTTAAACACATCCAGAGATGGTGATTGTACCACCTCCCTGGGAAGAGCATTCCAGTGCTTTATTATTCTTCCAGTGAAAAACTTTTCCCTAATATCCAACCTATCCCTTCCCTGATGTAGCCTGACACTGTGTCTTCTGGTTCTGTCAGTGCTGCCTGGTGGAAGAGACCGACCCCATCTGTCTACAACCTATCTTCAGGAAGGTGTAGAGAGCAGTAAGGTCACCTCTAAGAAAGCAATAAGGTCACCTCTAAGGCAATAAGGTCACCTCTAAGACAATAAGGCCACCTCTAAGTGACCCCTAACTTCTCCCCTTTAAGCCAACGCCTCCAGTGTGCCCATGGGGGGCAGTGCTGAAATCCCACCCAGGATTCATCCTGCACCTCATCCTCCCCACACCCAGGACTGGCACCGTCCCAGGGGTGGCATTGCCAGGGTGGCAGAACTTCTCCTCAAAGCCATGAGGGACGGTGACCTCATGGAGGAGATGATAACAAGCACCACAATGCCCAGATTCTTCCTGCTGGGGGAACGTTTCCAGCTGCCATTTCCAGCTGCAGATGTGGGGAAGATGATCCTGCCATAGCCAAAGGGGAGCTGCCCAGGTGAGGACACCTGGGGTGGGTTGTGCTCTCACCTGGGGGTCTCCTCTGGGCAGGTTTTCCACGACGTTGCCTACAAAGCCAAGGACCGGGCTGACCTCGTGGCTGGCATCGACGAGTTCCTGGATCAGGTCACGGTGCTGCCTCCAGGAGAGTGGGACCCATCCATCCGAATTGAGCCCCCCAAAAATGTCCCCTCCCAGGTGGGTGCTGCAAGGGGGACAGGCAGCACAACACCCCAAATTCTGCTAAACTTGGAATTCCAAGTTTGGCACAGCCACACCCAGGCCAGGAGCACAACAAGCCGGTGGTTGATAAAATACCTGAAAAATACCAGTTTTGAGCTGAATTCTGTGCTCGCAGGAAAAGAGGAAGATGCCGGGAGCTCTGGATGAGAGTTCTTCCCACAGCAAACCGGAGAAACACAGCGGTCCTGAACTGGAGCGGACTGGGAGGTGGGAGCTCTCCTGGTTTGGGGCCTTCTTCTGTTTTGCCCCCAAAATCTGAGCAGGCACCTCCCCTTCCAGCAGCTTCTGGGGTCACCTGGTTCAGTGAAAGGGCTCCACGTTGCCACCTTGGTCCCCTGGGCTGGACAGGGGGGATGTCTGGGCAGGAGGGAGATCTGGGCAGGAGGGAGATCTGGGCAGTGAGGAGATCTGGACAGCTGGGAGATCTGGGTAGGCAGGAGGTCTGGGCAGGAGGGAGATCTGGGCAGTGAGGAGATCTGGGCAGGGAGGAGATCTGGGCAGGAGGGAGATCTGGACAGGGAGGAGATCCGGGCAAGAGGGACACCTGGGCAGGGAGGAGGTCTGGGCAGGAGGGAGATCTGGGCAGGAGGGAGATCTGGGCAGGGAGGAGGTCTGGGCAGGGGATACACCTGGCCGGTGGCCCAGCCCCAGCATCAGCACACTGGGTTTCCTGGCTTTGGGGCGGGGGCAGGTCTGGAAACACCTCCAGGTGAAGGGATTTTCTGCCCGAAGGAAACCAAAGGTGCTCATCCCAGAGAACAGCCTGGTGTTCCCTCCCTCCCTGCAGGCTCTTTGGGGGTCTGGTCCTGGATGTGAAGCGCAAGGCGCCGTGGTTCTGGAGTGACTTCAGGGACGGTCTGAGCCTGCAGTGCCTGGCGTCCTTCCTGTTCCTTTACTGTGCCTGCATGTCCCCCGTCATCACCTTCGGGGGCCTGCTGGGGGAGGCAACCCACGGCCACATTGTGAGCTCCTCTCTCTGTAGGGAGCGTGGGGAGGGGGAGACGCCCCAAACCCCCCCTGGACTGGTGGGAAGTGTCCCTGCTTGTGGGGAGCGTTTGGAGCCCAAACCAGCCCCTGCCAACCCAACCTGCTCCCTTCCAACCCAACCCGCTCCATAACCTTGGAAATCTCTTCCCTGCTGTGAACTTCTTTGGGTTTTTTGGGGGTTTTTATCCCTAATGATTGATTTACTCCCTGCTCCCTCTCTTCCCTGCCAGAGTGCCATGGAGTCACTGCTGGGAGCGTCCATGACGGGCGTGGTTTATTCTCTCTTTGCTGGCCAACCCCTCACCATCCTTGGCAGCACTGGACCCGTCCTGGTCTTTGAGAAGATTCTCTACAAATTCTGCAAGTGAGATGTTTGTCTTCTGTTCTTCTGGGGGAAATACTTTTTTATTGTTTTGGGCAGGGAGAAGATGTTTTTCTTCTCATTTTCTCAGTGGGAATTGTCAGACTTAAGTTGCTTGCTGGGTCACAGAGGTCTCCTGCTGCTGCTGTTGCACAGGAAGGGTGAGAGTCCTTGGGCTTGGGGGTCATTTTGGGGTTTTGGCTTGGGGACATTTTGGGATTTTAGGGTTGTAATGGAGCAGTGGGAGGAGGAGGAACCAGAGGCTCTGGATGGATGCCCAAGGAAGCTGAGACAAATCACTCTGGTTTGGAAATGACAGAGGGTTTGTTTTCCACTGAGTACAAAACTTTTAAACCTGGTTTTTGCTGGAAGAAGAAATAGATTTTGCCCAAATATCCATGTAGTTTTAAACTGGAATATTTTGAGTTTTGGGGATTTTATTGAAAAAATAGGATCTTTTCCTAGGAAATAGCTCTTTTCTATGACAGTCCTTTCATCTTGGTGACCTTGGTGTGGGATGAACCCCCCTCACCAGAATTAAACTTCTCATTCACCCCCAGGCTGACTGTGGGTGACCGGGGCAAACCCAACTGGTTTTGATGTTCAGGCTCTGGGGGACATGGGAGAACCTTCCAGAACCTCAATTATCCTTCAAGGCATTAAGGCAACATTAATTAATGCTAATTAAACACTTGGCTTCTCCACCCACACCCTGCCACCTCAAGGACACGGAAACCCCAATTACCACCTGCAACCTCCACACCCTCCCCCATTGCTCCTAATTTTCTCTGAAGGAAGGCTCGGCTCCGAGGCCTGTGCTGGCCTTTGCCCCAGGAGATTTTGTGCTTTTCCAGGGAATACACGCTCTCCTACCTGTCCCTGCGGACGTGCATCGGGCTCTGGACCGCGTTCTTCTGCGTGGTGCTGGTGGCCACGGACGCCAGCTGCCTGGTGTGCTACATCACCCGCTTCACCGAGGAGGCCTTCGCCTCCCTCATCTGCATCATCTTCATCTACGAGGCCCTGGAGAAGCTGAGCCACCTGCGGGAGACCTTCCCCGTGCACATGCACAGCAACCTGGACCTCCTCACCATCTATTAGTGGGTGTTCTCCTCCTCCCCCCAGCAGGTGCCTCTGGGCTCGTCCTGGCGCTGCTCCCTCAGCCCTGTCCTGGTTTCCCCCCTCCAGCTGTAAGTGTGAGCCCCCAGCTCATCCCAGCAACGAGACCCTGCGGATGTGGCGGAGCAACGGGGTCAACGTGTCGGGAATCACCTGGGGAAACCTCACAGTGACTGTAAGTGCCCTGGGCCACCACTTCCTCAGGGAGGCCAGGTGCCAAAGCCACCTTCTTCAGGTGACTTTGGGCTTCAAAGCGCTCTGAGAAGTCCCTGCTTAAATCTCATGAGTACTTTTAGCCTGCTTGGTCCTGCGAAGGAGAGTCCAGGGGTGCCCAAGCCCCCTGATCCAGCCCACCTGGTCCAGCCCCCCTGATCCAGCCCACCTGGTCCAGCCCCCCTGATCCAGCCCACCTGGTCCAGCCCACCTGGTCCAGCCCACCTGATCCAGCCCATCTGGTCCAGCTCACTTTGTCCCCAACCTCGGGGACAAGAACTGTCCCCCTCAGCCAGGCCATGGGACCTGGATCAAGGTTAAGGGAGTGCTGTGATTCCTGGAACATTTGAAGGACTGAAGTTTCTGCATGAAGGCAGTGATTGGCTCCCTTCATTGGTTCCTAATGACTCCAGGCCCTTCCAGGGTCCCTGGAAGCAGAGCCCAGGTGTGGGACGAGGGCTCTTTAGGACATCTCCAACCCCTTTTGGCCTTGTCCTGAGAGCCCCAGCTGCAAAGGGACAATTTGTCTCTTTTCCCATCCCATGGTTGTCCCAGCCCTCCTTCCCTGGTCCCTCTTTATCCACAAATTTCGAGCTTTTCCTTCCCCCCAGTGTTTTCCTCAGCCATGGTGGGGCAGAGGACATGCCAGGGTCTGTGGTGTCCCACCACATCCCACCTGTGCTCTGCTCTGTGTAATTCTAGCTCCGTGTGTCACTTGTTCAGCTGCTGCCGCTCATATTTGCATTATATAAATATAGAAATATCTATACATAAACATCCACATATTTACATAATAGATTATATTTAATACTATTTATATTGATATTTTTATACACCTCTAGTTATTTCTCTATGAATTTTTATATTTGTATATTTATATGTATAAATATTTATATATGTGTATAATATATATAATATATTATAGATAATATATTATATATAATATAATATTTCTATTTATATGTAAATAGTCACATATTTATATTATTATGCTCTAATATAATAATATTTCTATTTATGTATTTCTATTTATTTAGATCTAAATATTTACGTATTTATAATATCCTGCTATATATATAATATATTCATATATTCATATTTATAACTTCTATGGCAGCTGCAGTGTCACAGATCTTGCACCCAGACCCTCCACCCCCCCGTTATCCTGGTTTTCCTCCGTGTCCTGATGCTCTGTTTCTCCAGGAATGTCGCTCCTTGCATGGGGAGTTCCACGGACCTGCCTGTGGACACAACGGCCCCTACGCGCCCAATGTCCTCTTCTGGTGCTGCATCCTCTTCTTCTCCACCTTTGTCCTGTCGAGTTTGTTGAAGAAGTTTAAAACCAGCCGTTACTTCCCAACCAGAGTAGGTGGAAGGTGGTGGCCTGGGACAGATTCCATGCTCCTTTCCCAAAATGCCATTCCTGGAGCACTGAAGGATTGGCCACCGCTCAGTCAGGCAGGGAAACGCTGACCTTGGATGTCCCTCCTTCATTTCTATGAGTGTAGAGAGGCTCTGGCATCCCCCACCTGCCTCACAACCTGTTCCAGAGCGATGGTTTTTGGCTCAGGCAGTGCGAAATCAGCTCTTCCAAAGTTATTTATTTCTCTTCCCCTTCTGAGCATCATTTTCTGGAGTGGCATTCGAATGAAGAGTTGCCATGGAAAAACAGGAATGAATGATGCCTCAGTGCCTTATTCCCATTTTACTCAGAAGCACGGCACCTTTCCTCACTTTTAGTATTTTTGTTAATGTCTGAATTAAAATTTGAATTTTCCCCCTAACTAAACTCTTTTTACTGTCCCACACCAGATCCCCAGATCTCCAACATGGCAGCACCATCCACCCCAGGGAGTTGGCTGCATGTCCTCGGAGTGGAGGGATTTTAGGGATTAACCAGTCCCAACCCAGTGGGTGTCCCCAGGTTTCCCACCTCGTGTCCTGGCCCCTCTCAGCCCTGGTTTCTCGCCCCAGGTCCGATCCACAGTGAGTGACTTTGCTGTGTTCCTCACCATTGTCATCATGGTGCTCATCGACCTCGGGATCGGGATCCCGTCCCCCAAGCTCCACGTCCCCCATGTGTTCAAGGTAATGGGGCTGGGGATTGGTGGAGAAGGCTTTTGGCACCTCAGGTGATGTCAGGGCAGGGCTGGAGGAGGTGCTGGTGGTGGAACCATCTCCTCTTCGACATCCAAGAGCATCGATTCCCCATGGAAATCAGGGTACAGCCCCAAAACCAGACACTGGACAGGAGAACCATCTCCAGCAGGGCAGGCTGGGCTGGAGGAGCTGCTGGTGGTGTGAGTGTCTCCTCCTCCACATCCAAGTCATCAATTCCTTCCTGTCTTTTGGGAAGACAGCCCCAAAACCAGGGGAGAGGGGACTCTGGGACAGATGACACTGGCACTGTGGAGCCCTCTGGGAGGGGGTGACACGAAGGGAAATGGGAAATGCTTGGACACAGGGATGGAGGGGAACAGAGGCCAGGGAAGGGTTTGTGCTGGGAGCTGATCCCACCCTGTGTTGCAGCCCACCCGGGATGACCGTGGGTGGCTCATCAACCCCATTGGGCCCAACCCATGGTGGACGGTGTTGGCCGCGCTCATCCCGGCCCTGCTCTGCACCATCCTCATCTTCATGGACCAGCAGATCACGGCTGTCATCGTCAACAGGAAGGAGCACAGGCTCAAGGTGAGGGGCTGCAGGGGCTGGGGCAAGCTCCTGTCCCAGACGCTTTGGGAAGGTTTGGGATAACACCAGGCTGTGTGGCAGGAGCTCTCCTGGACACAGGGAGGGGATGGCAACTTTTGGGAGCAGCAAATGAATATTGGAGTGTAGAAGGGTGGTGTTTTTTCAAATGTCAGTGGCAGCTGGGGAAGGGATCTCAATGAGCTCCAGGGATCACTCAGAGCCATGTCCTATGTGCAAGTGGTGAGAATTTATTTATGAATGAAAAATAATCAATTTTAAAATTATTTCTGAGTAGCAGAGATGGTACAAACCCTCCAGACCCACTTTGAGTCCTGCCAGACTTTCGTGCAAGACATCAAATCCATGTTTGGTTCCAGTTCTTATTTCAAACCTTATGTAATTTTCCAGAAGTTGACTTGTGCTTGAGCAGGCTTTGAGCCCCACCCGTGGTGCTGCCCTGGTCCCTGAGGGATGCTCCTGTTCCCCTTTTGCTCCCCAGAAAGGCTGCGGGTACCACCTGGACCTGTTCATGGTGGCCGTGATGCTGGGGGTGTGCTCGGTGATGGGGCTGCCCTGGTTCGTGGCCGCCACCGTCCTGTCCATCACCCACGTCAACAGCCTCAAGGTGGAGTCCGACTGCTCCGCACCGGGCGAGCAGCCCAAGTTCCTGGGGATCCGGGAGCAGAGGGTCACTGGCCTGATGATCTTCGTGCTCATGGGCTGCTCTGTTTTCTTCACCTCCGTGCTCAAGGTGAGAGCGGGATGGAAACCCCCTGGTGACCGCAGGAGTTTGGGAGGGGATGTGAAATTAGGGCCTCTCTCCCCCGAGAGGTGATGCCAAAGGCAGGATGGGAGCCAGCCTTGGTGACTTCCCAGCCCTTCAGACCCAGCTTGGGGTGCTCAAGCCAAGCAAACAAGACAAATCCCCTCATTTGGGATTGTCCTCCACATCCTCTGTAGTGAGAGGGATCCTGGGTGGATCCCACCAAAGCTGGTCCATTCCTGCCCTTCCCAGCTGGATTGGAGAGGAAATAGACCAAAGGTTCATGGCTTGAGATAAGGACAGGGACAGATCCCTCATCAGTCATGATCATGGGAAAACAGGCTGGAATTAGGGATATTAATTGAATTTATTACTGACAAAATCACAGCAGGATCACGAGAATTAAAACCAAACCTTAAAAACTTCCTTTCTTCCCCATTGGTCCCTCCCAGGGGACACAGTTCTCCAGGAACTTCTCAAGGAACTCCTCCAACCTGAGTCCATCCCATGGCAGACAGCTGTCCCCAAACTGCTCCAGCAGGTCCATCCTGGAGCCAGCTGGAGCTGGCTCTGCCAGACATGGAAGAAACTTCCAGGAGCTTCTCACAGAGCCCACCCCTGCTCCCCAAACATGGCCATGCAAATTCAACACATCCAGCCCCGCTTTGGGTTAGAATTTAGTGCTTTCAGACAAGCAGGACTTAATTGGCTGCTAAGAGCCATTCCCAGGAGCTGAACCTTCAGAGTTCCCCCCGCAGGCTTCCCTGCCTGTTCTTCCCCCCAAACAATCCCAGCTCCAGGCTCAAAGGAGACACAACCCAGGCTCAAAGCAGACACAGTCCCAATTCCAGGCTCAAAGGACACACAACCCAGGCTCAAAGCAGACACAATCCCAATTCCAGGCTCAAAGGACACACAACCCAGGCTCAAAGCAGACACAGTCCCAATTCCAGGCTCAAAGGAGGCACAACCCAGGCTCAGAGGAGACACAATCCCAATTCCAGGCTCAAAGGACACACAACCCAGGCTCAAAGGAGACACAATCCCAGCTCCAGGCTCAAAGGACACACAACCCAGGCTCAAAGGAGACACAATCCCAGCTCCAGGCTCAAAGGACACACAACCCAGGCTCAAAGCAGACACAATCCCAATTCCAGGCTCAAAGGACACACAACCCAGGCTCAAAGGAGACACAGTCCCAGCTCCAGGCTCAAAGGAGGCACAACCCAGGCTCAGAGGAGACACAATCCCATCTCCAGGATCAAACCAGACCCAATCCCATCTCCAGGCTCAAACCAGACCCAGTCCCACCTTCAGGCTCAAACCAGACCCATTCCCACCTTCAGGCTCAAACCAGACCCATTCCCACCTCCAGGATCAAAGGAGATGTCACTTCCATGCATTCCCACATGAGTTTTTCGAGATCCTTTTTTACCCCCCCAGGAGGTCTCAGATAGATGAAATGTGGTCCTGATGGATGAAATTCCCTCTTTGTCTCCAACGTCTCTGGAAAAGAGGATTATTCTGATGGAATGAATCAAAAGATCAGCCTGACACAGAGAACAAAATCTGTGCTGGATAAAATCCAGCATGGGAAAGTTGGGAATCTTCAGGCAGCACCTGAGAAAGGAGTGGTGAGAGAGAGTGGCAATGCTTCAAATGAAATTGAAAGCCATTAATTGTTGCATTTTTCCCCAGTTTATCCCGATGCCAGTCCTTTATGGGGTCTTTCTGTACATGGGAGTCTCGTCACTGCGAGGAATCCAGGTACGGCTGCTCCAGGGAATTTCCTGTCCTGAAGGTCTTGGGGTGGGAAAAATGTCTCTGAGAGCAGGAAATTCAAATGGTTTTTGGTGAGGGACTGATGGGTGCAGGCTCGGGAAGCTTTTAGGGCTGGGAAGACCCAGTTCAGCACTGGCAGGGCCCAGTTCAGTGCTGGGAGTGTCTAGTTCAGCACTGGGAGGGGCAGTTCAGCACTGGGATGGTCCAGTCCAACACTGGGACAACCCAGTTCAGCACTGGGAGAGCCCAGTTCAGCCCTGGGATGGCCAGTTCAGCACTAGGAGAACCCAGTTCAGCACTGGGAGAGCCAGTTCAGCACTAGGAGAACCCAGTTCAGCACTGGGATGGTCAGTTCAGTACTAGGAGAACCCAGTTCAGCACTGGGAGGACCCAGTTCAGCACTGGGAGGGGCAGTTCAGCACTCTCAGGCTTTAGGACAGGTTGGTGTTTGGTGATGTGAATTGGCAGAATTGATGTGAAGGGAAGGAAATTCCACTGGGGGATTCCCTGAGCCAAGAGATGCTGACCAGAGAAAACCCTGGAATCATTCGGAATTTGGTGGGCAAAGCCAGGTGGATTCTGGATGGAGCGAAGGGATAGCAGGTGCTGCTCCCAGGAGGAACAGAAGGGGATCCTGGATTTCTCCTTGCTCCCAAAATCTCCACATCCCAGCGGCTGCAGGACCTGTGGTAGTGTGTTAGAGTAACTTCTTCGAGCTAGGTCCAATGAGCTCTAGGGGGTTTATAACACATTTAAGATAGTTTAGCTACTTTTGGAGGCATAATTACCAGCAGGATGGCTTCTGTTGCAGTGTTGGAAACAAAAAAGTTTAATAAAAGGCAAAGTAAATAGAAAAACTGAGCTAAGTGTTAGATGGTCTTGCTCTTAGTAAAAACACTTTACAAAAGCAGTTAGTTTCTCTGTTCACATCTTTTTCTAGTTAATTGTTTAGGCGAGACTTTTTAGCTCTTGTCTAATTAGCCATCCTTAAGTTTGAAGTGAAGTGTCTTAAGTCTTATGAAGTGTCATTTCACTTAATTAAAGAGAAAAATTTCTAAGCTTCTGTCTCGGTTTGGAAAGCCAGGTGCCTGCTAAGGAAGGCAGAAGCCTCCCCTGAAATGGAGAATGTAAACCCTCCCCACCCCTCTGAATTGCTATAAAATTTAAATTAAGGGGCTCTCAGGCAACAAATATGGGAGCAGGAAATAACAGTTCTTTAATAGGGAAGAAAATAAAAGGATAAAATAAACAATGCAGTACACTAGAACAGCACTGACCGAGTCAGAACCCAGCCTGACACCCTGTGGGTCAGGGTGCTGGCAGCAGTCCCATTGGAATTGTGGCTGCAGCCCTCCTGCAGTGTCAGGGGTGGTTCTGCTGGAGCAGGGATCCTGTAGGAAAGGGTGGAGCCTTCCTCTAAAAATTCAGTGGAAGAGGCAGCTGCTGTTCCTCTGGGAAATCCAGTGGAGAAGCTGTGCTGCTATTCCAGAATTTCCAGATTATATCTGGGTAGGAATGTTTGAAATCTGAGATTGTATCCAGGTAGGAATGTTTGAAATCTCAGATTATATCCGGGTAGGAATGCTTGGCTCCTCCCCTGGGCTCACATCTCCCAATGGGATGCTGTAGTTCTTATCAGCCATGCAGTGACATTCAACAGCTGTTATCAGCAGATGTGCCCTCCCGAGGGAGGAGTGGGTGTGGAAGAGATAAGGAAAAACTGCTCACTTGACAGAAGACAGCTGCCATACAGATGGTGATAGAACACATCCTGCCTTGCAATCTTGGACTGCTTCTTTCTTTTTCAAGAGACAAAAGACAGTTTTGTCACTCCTTCAGCAGGGCTCTCTTTTCCCTGCAGTTCTTTGACCGCCTGAAGCTGTTCTGGATGCCGGCCAAGCACCAGCCCGATTTCATCTACCTGCGCCACGTGCCCCTGCGCAAGGTGCACCTGTTCACCCTCATCCAGCTGCTCTGCCTCGTGCTGCTCTGGGCCATCAAAGCTTCCCGTGCTGCCATCATCTTCCCCATGATGGTGAGGGACAGCGTTCCCAGTCTTCCGAGTGTTCCCAGTATCTCCGGTGTTCCCAGCATCCCCGTGTTCCTGGTGTTCCTGATTTTCCCGGTGCTCCCAGTGTTCCTGGTGTTCCCAGTGCTCCCAGTGTTCCCAGTATCCCCGGTGTTCCCAGTGTTCCTAGTGTTCCCAGTGTGCATGGTGTTCCCAGTGTTCCCAGTGTGCATGGTGTTCCCAGTGCTCCCAGTGCTCCCAGTGTTCCCAGTGCTCCCAGTGTTCCCAGTGTTCCCAGTGCTCCCAATATCCCCAGTGTTCCCGGTGTTCCCAGTATTCCTGCTGTTCCTAGTGTTCCCAGTATTCCCAGTTCTCCCAGTATCCCCAGTGTTCCCAGTATCCCACGTTCCCGGTGTTCCGGTATTCCCAGTATCCCTGGTGTTCCCAGTATCCCCAGTGTTCCCAGTGCTCCCAGTATTCCCCATATTCCTGGTGTTCCCAGTGTTCTCAGTATTCCCAGCATTCCTGGTGCTCCCGGCGCTGCCCACTGCCCCCCATGCTCACAGCCCCGGCGGGATGGGAAGCACCGTCTCCGGCCTCACCCATCTCCCCTTTCCTTCCTGAAGGTTTTGGCTCTCGTTTTTGTCCGGAAAGTGATGGATTTCTGCTTCTCCAAGCGGGAGCTCAGCTTCCTGGATGACCTCATGCCAGAAAGCAAGAAGAAGAAGTTGGACGATGCCAAAAATGAAGCCAAAGAAGAGGAGGTAATGCCAGGAGCTGGGAATCTCCTTGTGGTATTTTCGGGGTACCTCATCGTTGGGAGGAATGAATTAATCTGACTCCATGTTCTTAGAAAGCTAATTTATTGTTTTATGATCTATATTATATAAAAGAATGCTATACTAAAACGATACTAAAGAATAGAGAAAGGATACAGACAGAAGGCTAAAAGATACTAAAGAAAAAAATCATGACTCCTTCCAGAGTCCTGACACAGCTGGCTGAGATTGGCCAATAAGTCAAAACAATTCACAATAAACCAATGAACCAAGCACCTGTTGGTAAACAATCTCCAAATCACATTCCAAAGCAGCAAAACACAGAAGAAGCAAATGAGATAATATTGTTTTCCTTTTTCTCTGAGGCTTCTCAGCTTCCCAGGAGAAGAATCCTGGGCAAGGCGATTTTTCCAGAAAATATGACAGTGACATTTCTGTTGGGCTGTGAGATTCCCTGTTCCTGTCACAGCTCATCCTTACATCATGGAATTGCGGGGCCGTGGAATTGGTTGGGTGGGAATGGACATTAAAGCCCAGCCAGTGCCACCCCTGCTGTGGGCAGGGACATCTTCCACTATTCCGGGGTTCTTCAGGCTCATCCAGCCTGGCCTTGGGATGGGGAATCCACAGCTCCTCTGGGCAGCAGCGGTTGGGAACATCAGAACTGAGGCAAACAGATCTCATAGCCTGGATCCCACATTCTGAACTTTTTTCCCTAAATTCTGAGTTTCACACTGGAACAGAGACATTGTTATTTTAAAATGAGCCTTAAAATAAAAATAATTACTATATTTCTGTGAGGGTTTGCTCCCAGAAGTGTCACTAACCCAAACACATCCTGAGGCTGTTCCCTCTCCTCCTGTCCCTGGGAGGAGGTCAGGGGAAGGTCTTTACCTGCTGCTAAAAGTGCTGTGGGTCAGAGGTCAGAGGAGAGGACAGCCTGCCAGGTTTTTACTGGAATTTCATTTTTCCCCTCTTGAATCAAGGAGAGAGAATTTGACTTGTCTATTTTCAGGAGTCCCAGAAAATGATGGAAGCAGCTGCTGCGAATTCTGTTCAGCTGAAGCTGGGCAAGACCAGCAGGGTGGACACCCCAAAGCCCAGCAGTGACAGTAAAGACCCCCCCAGGTGAGGACCCCTGGCAGGATCAGTGGGAAGCGTGTGGCTCAGGTTTCTCCACCTGCAGATTTATCCCCAGTCTCTTAGTGGGAAAATCCCAATTTACTGGCAATTTAGGAGGTGATGGCAGAGCTCTGACCCCACACAGTGGCTGCATAATTCCTGTTTTATCCCAAAACTACATCACCAGTGGCTTTCTGGGATCTGGAGACCCTCCTGCTCCCACCTGAGAGGTCACGGGGGTAACACCAGCTGTGGGTTTGCAGCTCCAGGCCTTGAGTCCCAAAATTCCTCATCCAGCCAAACCATCCCCACCAGCTGAGCTCTGGTTTTCCAGGCCCTCCTATTCCTCTGGCTGCTGCCAATGCTCCTGGTGGGATCAGATCTATCCTCTTGGAAAACCATCTGGAATATTCCTTGCAGGACTGATCCTTCCGAGATCAACATTTCGGACGAGATGTCCAAGACCACGGTGTGGAAGTCTCTGACCATGAACACAGAAACGCTCTGAAGCCGGGAGGAAGGAGGTAAAGGCTCAGACGTGCCATGGCCCTGTGGGGACAGCACGTGCCCGTGGCCCCCCTGGGCTCTGGCCAGTGCTGCTGAGCAAGGGACACGCTCCCGGGAACAGGCAGCAGGACCATGGCCACCGGCAGCAGGACCATGGCCACCAGCTCCTCTCTGCAGGGAAGTGTGGGAGCTGCGCCGGGAGTCCTGGGGTCAGACTGGGACCCTGCACCCTGAGAGGCTTTGAGGGGCTGGGGGCATCTTCAGAGCTAGGAGTGGAGCTGGAGAAGGGCTGGAGCAGCAGGAGGAGGGTTTGGAAAGCTCCTGAGGGAGCTGGGAAAGGAGCTCAGCCTGGACAAAAGGGCTCGGGGGGACCTTGTGGCTCTGCACAACTCCTGAGAGGAGGGCGCAGCTGGGAGGGTTCGGGATCTGCTCCCAGGGAACAGCCTCAGGTTGGCCAGGGAAGGTTCAGGTTGGATACTGAAGAAAATTCCCTCATGGAAAGGTTGTCCAAGCCCTGGCACAGCTGCCCAGGGTAGGGCGGAGCCATCATTCCTGGAAGAGTTTCAAAAACTTGGATGTGGCACCTGGTGACATGGCCAGTGGTGAACATGACTCCCATGGAACAGGGACAGAAGGAGAGGGAATGGCCTCAGGTTGACCAGGCAAGGTTCAGGTTGGATACTGGGGAAGATTCCTTCATGGAAAGGTTGTCCAAGCCCTGGCACAGCTGCCCAGGGTAGGGGTGGAGCCATCATCCCTGGAAGAGTTCCAAAAACTTGGATGTGGCACCTGGGGACATGGCTAGTTGTGAACATGTAGGTTGATAGTTGGATTTGTTGATCTTAAACACCTTTTCCAACCTGAACAATTCCACAGATCTCTGATTCCACTGAATGTCTTCCACTGATGATACCCCCCCTCTTTTCCCTCTCTTCCCCCCATGCCCACGTTTAGGTGCCTCGACGCCGCCGTCGAGGAGCAGGAGTGTGACTCAGGGATGTGCCAAGGCAGACACGGAGGAGCGGCTCGTTTCCCAGCCGAGGGGTCCCACAAAGCCATGCCGAGTTTCCCGTTCCCCGGGCTGCTGCGCCCCGGGGGTCCGTGTTGTCCAGCCTCGTGTGTCCTCGTGTGCGTGTGTTGTGCAGTGGTGGAGGCTCCGCTACCGCTTCCCATCAGTTCTATTTTTTTAATCTCGAATTTCTCCTCTCCTTCCTCTTTTCTTTTTCTTTTTTTTTTTCCAAATATAAACTCTGAATGTACAAAACAATTCCCTGCTCGATCTGGCGCCTTCTCCTTCCTCACAGCCGGGGTTTTGGTCTGGTTTGGGATCCTCCTTTGGATAACTTCGTCTCTTACTGGTACAAGAGGGATGCTCTCCATGGCGGGACAGCGTTGGGAGCATCTCAGAAACTGGGACAAACCACCCCTGAGCACTCAGGATAACATAAAGGAAAAGCTCCCTATGCTCCATTTTCCCATCTTTTTTGAGGGTTCTTTTTGGGCTCTGCCACCAGCCTGAGAGAGGTAAAATCCAGAAATGTCCCTTTTTAGTCAGCTCCAAAATGACCATAAGGGAAGCTTAAAAATAAAATCCCTGGTGGTGTTGAGTTTGTGAGGGTCCCCAGGATGAGGTGAGAGATGAGAATCTGACTCTATGTTCTCAGAAGGCTGATTTATTATTTTATGTACTTATATTAAAGAATGCTATACTGACGCTATACTAAAGAAAGAGAAAGGATACAGACAGAAGGCTTAACAAGAATGATAATGAAAGCGCGTGACTGACTCCTCAGAGTCTGACACAGCTGATGGTGATTGGTCATTAAGTAAAAACAATTCACATGGAACCAATCAAACATTCATCTGTTGGTAAACAATGTCCAAACCACATTCCAAAGCAGCCAAACACAGGAGAAGCAATCAAATAATTATTATTTACATTTTTCTCTGAGGCTTCTCATCTTCCCAGGAGAAGAAATCCTGGCGAAGGGATTTTTTGGGAAATATGGCAGTGACAGTGGTGGTGGGAGCAGCCAGGTGAGATGTGGAGCTCTGCACCCCCAGACCCCCACCCTTGTTCCTCCCCTTCCTGTCACCTCCCTGGACTGTGGTTTTTCCTTCACCCCATCCTTGCAAAGCCTCTTTGGAGCTGGCAGGGAAGTGGGAAGTGCCTTTTCCTCCTCCTTTTCCTGCCGTTTCACAGGGAGAGGCTGGGGAGCAGCGAAGGTCCTGAAGCTCTCCCCACATTCTGGGGGTTTGGGGGGCTCTGGTGTCCCCCTGGGATGTGTGGCTGAGTCTGGGGGCTGTGGAGCTGGGAAGGGAGGACGTTCCAGAGGAAAAGGTGCTCCCACAGCCCTCAGGAGGCTTGGAACATGCTCCAGCCTCTTGGAACACGCAGCTGGGACAGGGGCACCACCACTCCTGCTCATCCCACCCATATCTGGGAACCTTCTCCTGCATGGAACCACCCCAGAAGGACAAGGGCTGGGGAAAAGAAGATGTGGAATTGCTCTGTGAGGATGGAGGTGCCACCTCCCCAGGCAGGGCAGAACTCCATCAGGTTTGATGGATGAGGACTTGGGAAGTGGAGTTCCACTGCTGCCAGCCTGGGGTGGGCAGTGGCTGAGCAGGAAAAGTGGCCTTGGGCCTTCAGGAAGGAGAGAAGGCTGAAAAATGAAGTAAATTCTGGAGAAAGGGAAAGTTGGGATCGGTGGGATCCTCTGTTTGGACAAGTTTGGTTTTCCTGTTTTCTTCTTCTCATTGGGAGCAGAGAGACAGCTGGGCTCAACTTCCAGGGGAAGGAAGGAGGAAGGAAGTGGCGGAAGGAAGGAAGTGGCGGAAGGAAGGAAGGAAGTGGCGGAAGGAAGGAAGTGGCGGAAGGAAGGAAGGAAGTGGCGGAAGGAGGTGGCGGAAGTGGCGGAAGTGGCGGAAGTGGCGGAAGTGGCGGAAGTGGCGGAAGTGGCGGAAGGAAGGAAGGAAGGAAGGAAGGAAGGAAGGAAAGGAAGGAAGGAAGGAGGAAGGAAGGAAGGAAGTGGCGGAAGGAAGTGGCGGAAGGAAGTGGCGGAAGGAAGTGGCGGAAGGAAGTGGCGGAAGGAAGGAAGTGGCGGAAGGAAGGAAGTGGCGGAAGGAAGGAGGAAGTGGCAGAAGGAAGGAAGTGGCGGAAGGAAGGAAGGAAGTGGCAGAAGGAAGGAAGTGGCGGAAGGAAGGAAGGAAGTGGCGGAAGGAAGGAAGTGGCGGAAGGAAGTGGCGGAAGGAAGTGGCGGAAGGAAGGAAGGAAGTGGCGGAAGGAAGGAAGGAAGTGGCGGAAGGAAGGAAGTGGCGGAAGGAAGGAAGTGGCGGAAGGAAGGAAGGAAGTGGCGGAAGGAAGGAAGTGGCGGAAGGAAGGAAGTGGCGGAAGGAAGGAAGGAAGTGGCGGAAGGAAGGAAGGAAGGAAGGAAGGAAGGAAGGAAGGAAGGAAGGAAGTGGCGGAAGGAAGTGGCGGAAGGAAGTGGCGGAAGGAAGTGGCGGAAGGAAGGAAGTGGCGGAAGGAAGGAAGTGGCGGAAGGAAGGAAGGAAGTGGCAGAAGGAAGGAAGTGGCGGAAGGAAGGAAGGAAGTGGCAGAAGGAAGGAAGTGGCGGAAGGAAGGAAGGAAGTGGCGGAAGGAAGTGGCGGAAGGAAGTGGCGGAAGGAAGTGGCGGAAGGAAGGAAGGAAGTGGCGGAAGGAAGGAAGGAAGTGGCGGAAGGAAGGAAGTGGCGGAAGGAAGGAAGTGGCGGAAGGAAGGAAGGAAGTGGCGGAAGGAAGGAAGTGGCGGAAGGAAGGAAGTGGCGGAAGGAAGGAAGAAGTGGCGGAAGGAAGGAAGGAAGGAAGGAAGGAAGGAAGGAAGGAAGGAAGGAAGGAAGGAAGTGGCGGAAGGAAGGAAGGGCGGAAGGAAGGAAGGAAGGAAGTGGCGGAAGGAAGGAAGTGGCGGAAGGAAGGAAGTGGCGGAAGGAAGGAAGTGGCGGAAGGAAGGAAGGAAGGAAGGAAGGAAGGAAGGAAGGAAGGAAGGAAGAAGGAAGGAAGGAAGGAAGGAAGGAAGGAAGGAAGGAAGGAAGGAAGGAAGGAAGGAAGGAAGGAAGGAAGGAAGGAAGGAAGGAAGGAAGGAAGGAAGGAAGGAAGGAAGGAAGGAAGGAAGGAAGGAAGGAAGGAAGGAAGGAAGCCATGGATGCCATGGACAGCTCCATATTTTGGGAGGATTTGATATTTCCTCATGCAGGGGAAAACAGCACGGAGGGAAAACCTTCCAGAAATGGTTTTTGGAGCTGCTTTAGGGATAAACCCAAAATATCTTTGGAATTACCCAGAAAGTGAAATCTGACATCAATCCCCTCCCGCTTCCCCCCGGGCCCTTCCAGACTATTCCCAGAAGGAAATCCATGGGAATGGGCATGACAAAGCCTGTAACCAGGGAATAAATCAAACAGGGAATAAACGATGTGCTGACACTTTCTTTGTGTTGTTTTTGTGCTCTCTGTGAAAATTCTGGAGTTGTTTCTCTTTCTGAGAGGTGGAAATAATTTTATTTATTTTATACCAAGGGAATTTGGGCACACTCTGGGCTGGAAATAAAACCAAAGGGGGGAATTTTTAATAAAAAAAAAATTTAAATTTATTTAATTGTTAGAATTATATTATTCTAAAATTAATATCTTTTAATTCTATAATATATTTTAATTTCATTTTAAAATTATTTTACTTTCGATTTTTTTCAAATTATTTAATTTTTTAAACTACTCTATTTTAAAAGTATTTTCTAATTATTATACTTTTTTTCAAATTATTTTATCTTAAATGATTATATTTTAAAAATTATTCTGTTTTTTAAATTATATATTAAAAAAAATTAATTTAATGTATTTCTCAGTGGGAGTAGCTGTGTCACACGTGTCCCCTGTGCCAACCCTGGCTGTGCTGGGATTCCAGGAATGTCCTGGAGAGGTGAAATTCCCCACCCAGAGCTGTTGTCTCTGCTACCTTTCTGGGCTTTTTCTTTTTTTGGGCCCACTTGCCCTGTAATTAATTAGAACTAAATTGACTCCAAAGAGGTTCTTTGGATCCGGGTTAAATTGGAATAATTTAACACCAGAAAGGGAATTACTGCAAGGTTTTTTCTAAATTTCTCTCCAATTTCTTTTGGTCCTGGTCTGCGGGGTCATGTGGGCACATCCTGGTTATCTCTTTTATCCAAAACTAGAGGAATTGAGGGAAAATGAGGCACCAAGTGGGGAATCAGAGGCTCAGAATCCCCTGGGACTGTGTGGGATCCCAGTGGGACACTTGGAAAGGCTGGAGAAAACCCAAAACTTGAGGAATTGAGGGAAAATGAGGCACCAAGATGGGAGTGAGAGGCTCAGGATCCCCAGGGACTGTGTGGGATCCCAGTGGGAGGCTTGGAAAGGCTGGAGACGCCAGGAACTGCAGGAGTGAGCAAAGGTTTTATTGGCATTTAGGGAAAACCGCTGGGAGAAGAAGCCAGAGGGAAATCCAGGCTGGAGGGACGGCTGATCCATGAGGGCAGAGTTCAGGAGGAGCTCCCAGGGACCAGGGGCTGGGTCTGGGAGCTGCAGGAGAAGGATTCACCCATCACCTGCAGCTCCCCAGGAACGATGGGCTGGGTCCAGGAGCTGGGAATCCTTCTGTGGAGCTCCCAGGGACCAGGGGCTGGGGCTGGGAGCTGTGAATCCTTCTGTGGAGCTCCCAGGAACAATGGGCTGGGTCTGGGAGCTGTGAATCCTTCTGTGGAGGTCCCAGGGACCAGGGGCTGGGTCCAGGAGCTGTGAATCCTTCTGTGGAGCTCCCAGGGACCAGGGTCTGGGGCTGGGAGCTGTGAATCCTTCTGTGGAGCTCCCAGGAATGATGGGCTGGGTCCAGGAGCTGGGAATCCTTCCCTGAAGCTCCCAGGGCCCAGGGGCTGGGGCTGGGAGCTGCAGGTGATGGGTGAATCCTTCCATGGAGCTCCTGATCCTGGCAGATGATGAGGAGCCCAGCCTTCCACGTGGATGTGGCTGGAGAGCTGCTGCCTGGATTTGCTGTTAATTGTACCTTAAAACAAACCCCAAAGAGCTTCAGGGGGTGGAAACTCCTGCTAAAATCAGGAGCTGGGAAAGGGCAGGGAGGGTTCCCTCACTCAGGGAGGAGCTGCCCCTTGGGAATGGCTGGAACAGAAATGTCAATGATCCCAGGAGGGAAAGGCTGGAATGAGGAGGAAAATGTGAGGATGAAACAGCCCCTTCCCATCCCAGAGTTCCAGTTCCACCACAAATGCCTCCATTTTCCTGACCTTATTACAAGAAACCAGAGGATCCCCAGGAGCTGTTGGGCACCAGGAAAAGGGAGTCCAACCCTGCCTTGGCACCAGATCCATGGATTTCATGGAACCATGGAATGGTTTGGGTTGGGAGAGACCTCAAAGCTCATCCCACCCCACCCACTGCCATGGGAGGACACCTTCCACTGTCCCAGGCTGCTCCAGCCTGGCCTTGGGCACCGCCAGGGACCCAGGGGCAGCCCCAGCTTCTCTGGGAAATCCATTCCAGGGCCTCCCCACCCTCACAGGGAGGAATTCCTGCCCAATATCCCATCCCTCCCTCCCTCCCTCTGGCAGTGGGAGCCATTCCCTATGTCCTGGCACTGCTCCAGCTCCCTCTCCAGCTCTCCATGAGGATCAGGACTGGGGTGGTGGGGGTTGTTTCCCAGCACAATCCCACCCCTCTCCCTGTTCCTGGATTGGGGTGGTGGGTGGTTGTTTCCCAGCACAATCCCACCCCTCTCCCTGTTCCTGGATTGGGGTGGTGGGGTCGTTTCCCAGCGCAATCCCACCCCTCTCCCTGCTCCCAGCACCTCTTTGTGTTGATGAGCCAATGCACAAAGTCCTTGGCCTTCATCCTGTCCAGGTACCGCGTGAAGTCGCTCGTGAAGGTCCCCTCGGAGTGTCGCTTGATGTGGGACAGGAAGCTCTGGGAGTTCTGGGGTCCCAACAGCTTCCATCTGCTCAGGGTGGGAGGAGAAGGGAGGAAAATGGGGCTGAATGGACAGCCCAGCAGGATCCTGCCCCAGGGGATGCCCAGGGTGGGGCTGTGCCCTCCAAACCCTGTCCCTGTGAGGATCATCCCCAAAAAGATGGAATAGGGCAGAGAGGAGAAGGGAGGAAAATGAGGTTTAATGACCTCCGCAGCAGGATCCTCCCCCAGGGGATGCCCAGGGCAGGGCACAGGGTTTGTGCCCTCCAAACCCTGTTCCTGTGAGGATCATCCCCCAGAAAAGATGGAATAGGGCAGAGGAATAAATCTGCAATATTTAATATGATTCCTACGAATCAAACGCACAATTCTTGTTTCAGTTTCTGGTGGTTTGCCAAGCCTGGCCTGGATTCCCTGGCATCCAATAAACACATCCAGTGTCCTGTCCCAAACCATCCCCCCACTTCCTGCTGGTGGATCCCAACCTCCTCCCTGGTCCCTGCCTCCTCCATCAGAGTAGGAACATGGGGCTGCTCCGAGGTTTGCACCATCCTCTGCAGCTCCAGGGTGACTTTGGGATTCACCACAGAGGGTTCCCACAGGACAGGTGCCATGGGAGCTGTGGGGCTGCTCCGAGGTTTGCACCATCCTCTGCAGCTCCAGGATGCCTTTGGGATTCACCACAGAGGGTTCCCACAGGACAGGTGCCATGGGAGCACCAGCCCAGATGGGGCTCAGCTCAGCCTGGCTGGCCTGGAGCAGGGTGTCTGCTCTGATCCAGACAGGAAATCCTGGGATTCCCTACCGGGAATGTCCCTGCCAGGAATTGCCCTGTGAAATTCCTGCTGCAGCTCCTCAGCCAGGCAGATCCCACTCGTGATCCCAGCCTGGTGTGGCTGCCCCAGTCCGGACCTGAAACTGGGATGTTCCCTGTGATCTTGGGGATGTTCCCTGTGATTTATGGGATGTTCCCTGTGATCTTGGGGATGTTCCCTGTGATTTATGGGATTTGGTGGTGAAATGATGGCCCCATGGGGGGCTGCAGTTCTGGATCCCCGTGAGACATCCAGACTCAGCCAGGAGCTCTGGGAGCCGGGAGGGAATTTGTTTGGATCCATACAAAATAAACGGGAACATACAAGATGGATACATAAACGGGTTCCATACAAAATAAACGGGAACATGCAAAACAGATACATAAATGGGATCCACACAAAATAAACTGGAATAGGGAGAGCTGGGACAGCCACAGGAGTGGAGAGGGATAAGCTGCTCCCACAGCTCTGCTCCACCCAGCCTCGTACCTGGACAGCTCCTGCCGGTCCTCGGGAGCCACCTGCCCTCCGGCCGGGATGAGCACGGCGAGCAGCAGCCCCGACAGGTACAGCCACTGCACCATCTGGGCTCCTGGGGAGGCAGAAACCCAGGGAATTTCCTGGCTGCAGTTCCCATCCCAAGCCCTGCAGGAAGCCCTGGCAGCACAGCCCCGATCCCCCTGGCACAGCCCCTGCCCGGGGTGTGGGCAGGATCGGGGTGGGTGCGTGTGACAAACCCACCCTCACCCTCCCCATGGGCACACGGCATGGAGAACAGCGCCCAAAGATAAAATTGCAATGAGCTTTATCCCAAACCTCCCTTTTCTGTCTGGGGGTGACATTTCTATCCTGGAATTATCACCACAGTGCTGGAGAACTTTCCCACTGCTCGGAAAAGCACATTCCAGATGAGCAGGTTTATTTGTATTTTACATTCCTTATTTCTGCTGGACACCTCAGAAATTCTGCAGGAATAAAATGCCACCTCCCACCCTTTATTTGCCAAAAACCAGACTTCTGCTGCCCATCACCAAATGCTTTCTTCACCTGGTTAGATTGCTTTGGAGACTGGGAGAACGGAGGGAGGGAGAGGCACCTACCTTGGGGATTGAGCTGCTCCCTCCACACCAGACCCGATTTTCCTCCTTGGAGCTGGTTCTGGCTGAACTCTTCTCCTCCCTGGTGCTTTTAAACTCGTCTGGAGGATGCCCAGAGCTGACAGGTGGGTCACAGGTATCCTGCTTTTCCTCAGATGGGTCACTGTGAATCATTACAGCTTTTCTGGAGTGGGGCTGCTGCAGACAATGTTGCTACTGGTGGATTTTCCAACTGACGCCTTCAATGAAGTTTTTTTTTAATTGTTGTTGCTGTTTTTCTTATATTTTATTTTTTTTCTCCCCACTTTTTGGACCAAATCAGCGACCTGTGGGTTTCCTCCTCTCAGGTGAGGTGGCCTCTTGCTGGCACAGTGTGTCCTGCACAGATTCCTCTGCCCACGGGCTCCCCTTTCCAGCACCTTCACTGGAGAAAAGAAACAAGGAAGGAAAAAGAGCAAAGGCACAAACCAATGATTTGTGTCTCCAAACACTTCATGCCGTGTGAAATTCCTGCTGCAGCTCCTCAGCCAGGCAGATCCCACTCGTGATCCCAGCCTGGTGTGGCTGCCCCAGTCCAGACCTGGAACTGGGGATGTTCCCTGTGATTTATGGGATGTTCCCTGTGATTTTGGGGATGTTCCCTGTGATTTTGGGGATGTTCCCTGTGATTTATGGGATTTGGGGGTGAAATGATGGCCCCATGAGGGGCTGCAGTTCTGGATCCCCGTGAGACATCCAGGCTCAGCCCAGGAGCCCTGGAAACAGCTGGAACTCATTGGTTCAGGGTTTTCCAGGGTGTGCCATAGGAACTGGGCTTGTTTGTTTCAAATCCTTGAATCCAGCGAAGGAAAAAGGAAAAAGGAGAAGCGGAAAACTCAGGGCAAACCTAAAGAGCCGGCTCTGGGCTTGGAGGAGGGTGGGGGCTCCCAGGTGGGCCCAGGGCAGAGCCCTCAGCCCCCTGAAGAGTTTCTCCCCACCTGGGGGCCAGGTGGGCTCCTGGGGGCTCTGCATTCCCAGCGTGGATGGCAGGAGGTGTTTCAGGGCAGGTTTGGGATCTCTGGCGCGTTTCCAGCCAAGGAAGAATGCCCAGGGTTTGGTGTCTGGGGGTCTGAATGTGCCTTTTCCCCCAGGCAGTGGGAGATAAGAGCCAGTCCTGGGGAGCTGGGCCTTGTCCCTCCCACCAGGAGAGATGGGGGTGCAGGTGCAGATTTCTCTTTTTTTTCCTCTTTCTCTAGAGCTTTCTGTGTTCTCCCCCCCGGGACCTTTCTGCTCGTGCCTGGGTAATTATTGTCATTCCAGCACGGAGAGTTCTGTAATTACTGCCACTGTCAAAATAAGGTCGGTGTTTGGGGGACGCTCGTCCTGATGAGCCTTTAATGAGGGCCACTCACGGCCTTTGGAGGGAGCCTGGCATCCCCCGAGGGAGGGAGGGGGACATTAATTAGCGGGATCTCGGCAGGACGGGGCCGGCTCTGCTGCCCGTCACTCGGGTGGGATGTTTGTTATTAATGCCACCAAATTAGCTCACGATGTCACCGCTTGCAATGTCCCCCGGCCCGGGAGGGCACGGTGCCGCCTGCGGAGGTGGCAGCTCGGGGAGGGCAGATTCAGCTCAGCCCACGCTCCTCGTGTGGTTTCCTCACCGTGGCTCCCAGGGCTGGAGTGGCCTCAGGAAATGTCCCGTGGGACCCTCTGCCCCCAGCCCCCGGGTGATTTTCGGGCCGTGGTGCTTCCCCGTGCCGAGCAAACCCAGCTCCCTTTGCCAGCCGGATGGAGCTGCTGGTGGCTCCCCTGGGCTGGAGGAGCCCCACAGGCAGGACCCTGAGCTTTGGGATCCCAGAGCTGAATCCATCTCCGTTCAGGACGTTGAGAGGCTTTCATGGACACCAGGTGGCAGCGTTTGTCTGTCTGTCCTTCCTCTGCCCATCCTTCCTCCCCTGCCCTTCATCATCCTCGTCCCCTCCTCCTCCCTTCGAGGCTCCCAGAACTCCCCTCCTGCCCCTCCAAGGACCGCGGCCATTCCTCTTTTTGGGGGTGGGAGGCCCCAAGCTGGGGGTGCTGTCGGTGACATCCTGATGACATCACAGTGACATCACGGTGACATCACAGCAAAATTGGGATGGTTTGGGGTCAAACTCTGGCTCTGGGAGCATCCCTGGAGAAGCAGCTTTGAGGCTACCAAAGCATCCTGTTCTGATGGATGGAGCAGGGACCAAAAAAGCTGATGGGGGAAAAAACTCCTGGAGCGTGTCCGGACTCCACATCCATCAACTCTCATCCAGTCCCCATCCAGCCCTTTCCCCATTTTTCCCCAGGAGCTCTCATGAGGGTGAGCTGATCTCCAGGAGTGGGGAGAGGCAGGAGGAGCCAGGGCTGCTCCCATGGGGGTGGTGGGACACGGTCCTGCTGGGACTGTCTGAAATCAGGCTGGGAACACGATGAGTTTGTCATGGAAGCGCAGATGATTTGGGTTAGAAGGGACCTTAAATCCAGTTCCATGTCCCTGCCATGGGCAGGGAAGTTTGTGTTTAAACCTGCTCTTAAATTTAACCCAGATTGCTGGAGTGGGGTCAAACCAGGGGATCCTTCATTTTGAGGGGATTTACAGCTAACAGGGAAGAATAAAGGCTTTGGCTTCCCCTTGGCTCCTCTGAGAGGCCTTTGCTGCCCACAGAGCCCAGCCCAGGCTCTAACCCAGGGCAGGGAGTGGAGAATGTCCCCATCTGTCCCCCAGCCGTGGTTCCGAGCCTGGGGCCCTGGGAATCAGCACTTTTCACCCCCATTTTCCCCTTGAAGGAGTTTGTGGCCTCCTCCTCCCCACCGCAGCTGGAGGTGCCACAGTGGCCGAGGCAAATCTGGCAGAGAAAAACCTCCCTGGGTCACTGGTTCCACCTGGAACCTCCCCTGTGACGCCGAGTGCCTGGGTTTGGTCTCAGCATTTTTTGGGCTGGTTTTTTCTGTTTTGCTTTGGAAGTATTGAAGAGCCAAGGGAGGGGCCACTGCAGAGTGAAACTCTGTGTTCTCACCGGGTATTTTCGGTGAAGCCCTTTCTCTGAAGGGCTGGGGATTATTTCCTCTCCCCTTTGTCCCTGGTTTTTGGCAGGAAACATCTCAGAGTTGATGTCCCACAGGCTTGGTGCTCGGGAGGAGCAGTGGGGTGGGATGGGAAGCTGAGCTGGTGCCAAGAGTGGGACCTGATGGGTTGAGCTGTGAGCAGTCAAAAATTGGGCCCTCTCCAAAACCCAGCTCAGGCTGATCCCTGTGGTGGATCCCCATTTCTGATGGATTTATGACTCCTCTCACATTGCTGGTGACAAACTGGGTGAGGTCCCTCTTGTCCCCAGCTGCCAGCACTGTTCTGTCCCCAGGCACCTTCCCTGAGCGCTCAGTGTCCATGATCCCTGGGCATGGACATGGAGCCACTGGGGGCCAAGGACAGGCTTTGCCCATGGGAAACTTGGACACGAGCCTGGAGAGTTGGAAGTGGTTTCATTAGTGGGGTTGGAGCAGAAACCAGTTTGAGCCCATTGCTGGGCTGGGAGATGGGTGAGAAAATGGGATTTGCAGGTGAAACTCTTTGGGGTGGAGCATGGGGCTCTCACCCCTGGGATCTGGACACCAGCAGGTCCCCAGCCATGGTGACATCTCTGCTGGTGTCCCTGCTCCTCCTCACCACTGGCAGCTGGTCTGGGGTCACCTGGAGGTCAGGCTGGAGGCTCAGTCCTCTCACCTGGCTGAACTGGTGCATTTCACCTCTTTTGGCTGAACCTTGGTGGGTGGAGCAGGGTGTGGGACACACCCGGCTGAGCCCGTGGTGCCTGAAACACCTGGGGTCTGAGCCCTCCTTGGCTGCTCCTTCCCATCCCTGGCCCTCCCTGGTGGTTTCTCCTGCTCCCTGGAGCTCCTCAGTGACCCCTGTTTCTCCCTGGCCCTCCCTGGTGGTTTCTCCTGCTCCCTGGAGCTCCTCAGTGACCCCTGTTTCCCCCTGGTCCTCCTGGGTGGCCCCTCCTGCTCCCTGACCCTCCAGGGTGCTCCCAGCACCATTCCCTGCAGTGAAAGGTGGTTTCCATTTCCTTTATGGAGGAAAGACTTTTTTTTGGGTACTATCAGGTGTTTTTGGGGAACCCTTGGGTGCTCTGAGCAGCCTCAGGGCCCAGCACCAGTGCTTGCTGGTTCATACTGGGACCCCAGCTGAACTGGGCAGCTCTGGGCATCACCAGCTCTGAGCACTGGTTTTGGGGGGCTGAGGGAGGGTTTGGGGGGCTTGGATGTTTTTGGGGGGCTGTGGGGTGGTTTGGGGGGCTGTGGGATGGTTTTGGGGGGCTGTGGTGTGGTTCAGGAGGCTCTAGTATGGTTTTGGATGGCTGAAGGAGGGTTTGGGGTGATGTGGGGTGGTTTGGATGGCTGTGGGATGTTTTTATGTGGCTGTGGGATGGTTTGGGGAGGATGCGGGATGTTTTTGGGTGGCTGTGGGATGGTTTTGGGTGGCTGTGGGATGGTTTTGGATGGCTGTGGGATGGTTTTGGGTGGCTGTGGGATGGTTTTGGATGGCTGTGGATGGTTTGGGAAACAGGTTGTTGGGAGGTGATGGGATGGTTTTGGGCGGCTGAGGGAGGATTTGGGGAGGGTGTGGATGGTTTGGGAAGGGTGTGGGATGATTGGAAAGGCTGGGGATGGTTTGGATGGCTGAGGATGGTTGGGGGATTGAGGTTTTTAGGAGGTTATGGGATGGTTTGGGGTGGCTGTGGATGGTTTGGGGAACTATGGGATGGTTTGGGAAGCTGTGAGATGTTTCTGGGTGGCTGTGGGTGGTTTGAGGAGGCTGTGGGATGGTTTGGGTGGCTGTGGGATGGTTTTGGGGGCTCTGGATGGTTTGGGAAATGGAGGGTTTTGGGAGGTTATGGGATGGTTTTGGATGGCTGAGGGATGGTTTGGGGAGCTGTGGGATGATTTTGACCCTGCACCTCGCTGGTTACACACCTGCAGCCTCACAACGGCTGATCTTGGGGCAGGGTGGGGTTAATTTCCCCTCTTTATCTGAGACAGAGGCAGATGGTAGTTAATGGTTTATCCTGGTTAAAGGTTCATTTCTGCTAAATGTCCCTCTGGTTTTGAATGTGGAAAACCATCAGGGTTTTTTTTCCCTGACTCTTCTTCCTGCCCATAAGTCTGTGGAGATCTTAGACACCCTCCCGAGGCAACTTCCCCTCGTGCAGGAGCCAAAAACCTTCAGCGGAGTCTGCAGCAAATGTGGCCAAGGTTTTAATTCCCCTCTCTTGCAGGCTTGGGGATGATCAAACAACCCAAATACTCCTCCAACCCTATTAGGGCCCTTTTTTGGCTGTTTGCCGTGCTTTTAGCTGGGCATCAATCACCGGTAACGGCTGATGAAACCTGATGGGGCCGTAAATCTGCCCTGCTTTGAATTCAAATGCAGCAATTAATCCCGGGGGGTGTGGCTGCAATTAGATGACAAATTGTGCCTCCAGATTCACTTGCCTGCTTGGACAGCAGCCGCCCGTGTTTGCTCAGCCGCCGAGGCTTGGCCGCAGCTCCTGCTCTCCCTGGGGATGGCAATGAGCCCCGGGAGCTGCAGCTGCACCACGAGGACCCTTCAGCCTCGGCTCCATCACCTGGAGCTGGGACGTTCAGCTCTTTGGCTGCCTTGGATTGTCTGAGCCCTCCTTCTCCCAAGGTGTAGAAATCATCCAGGCTGGGAGAAAACCTCCGAGAGCATCAGCAGCATTAACCAGGCCCCCAAGGGCCACATTCCTGTGGGTTTTGGACACTTCCAGGGGTGATGACTCCAGCACTGCCCCGTGCCAGGGCTGGACAAACTTACAGTGAGGAAATTTCCCAACCTAAACTTCCCCAGGCACTTTATTCTTGTCCCAGGAGCAGAGCCTGAGCCTGTCCTGGCTGTCTCCTCCTGTCAGGGAGTTGTGCAGAGCCACAAGGTCCCCCCCTGAGCCTCCTTTTCTCCAGGCTGAGCCCCCCAGGTTCCTCAGGAGCTCTCCAGACCCTTCCCTGCTGCTCCAGCCCTTCCCCAGCTCCATTCCTGGCTCTAGACTCACTCCAGCCCCTCGGGGTCTTTCTTCTGGTCCCAGCCTGAGCCCGGGTTTCGGATCTGGGCTGAATTTGTTCAGGGTGAAGGATTTATCCTGACCATCCTCAGACATTGGGCAGGAGGATTTGGGTCCCCTAGTTGGGACAGGAGCTGCCTCCACCTGAGACACCCCTGGCAGTTCCTGGTTTGGCCCCTTTGGGCTGGGTTTGAGACCAGAACTGGCCCTAAACAGCATCAGCCCGAGCTGAAGGAGCCCAGTGCTGGATTTGCCGCTGGATCTCACTCCCACCCATCCCGGGATGGCTCATCCAGGGATGGTCTGGGGTCCTGCCCGGGGCCGGGGGTGTTCCCTGCCCTGGGGGGGCTCTGGTTAACTCTCGGGTTGATGGTTGTTAATTGCTGCCCCGAGATGTGTAGGATTGTGACGGTGTTCACAGGGGTTCTCGGATTTGGGAAGAGACAACGATTTGACTCCATGTTTCAGAACGCATGATTTATTATTTTATGATATATATTACATTAAAACTATACTAAAAGAATAGAAGAAAAGGTTCTCATCAGAAGGCTGGCTAAGGATAGAAAAGAATGATAACAAAGGCAGCTGTCTTGGACTCTCTGTCTGAGCCAGCTGGGCTGTGATTGTCCATTAATTATAAACATCCAACATGGGCCAATCACAGATCCACCTGTTGCATTCCACAGCAGCAGATAATCAATGTTTACATTTTGTTTCTGAGGCCTCTCAGCTTCTCCAGAGGAAAAATCCTAAGAAAAGGATTTTTCATGAAAAGATGTCTGTGACATTGGATGTCTCTGTTTCAGCCCGCGCGGCTGAAGAACGAGTCAGAGCTCTTCACTTTTTGGTCTTGAAGTTGTTTATTGATTCTTATCTATAAAATTTTCTTTCTGCCCAGCCGAGGTCTGCTCAGCAAGGCAGCCACAGGCACTCTGACTGCCCCGGGGTGGTGTTGTCCTTTTATACTACAAACTACGGTATAACATATTTACACTTAATTCCCAATACCTATCACCTATGTTAGACAGTGCACTTCTACTCTAAACCAATCCCCAAGTGCCAACATCACTGCAGAAAATGGAGAACAAGGAGAAGAAGAAGAAAGGCTGGACACGCCCAAGGTCCTCCATCTTGTCCCCACAACCCCCATACCAAAAATCCTAAAATCTACATTTTCACCCTGTGATAATTTTATTATTATACTATTCAAATTCTGTGACTTTCAGGTCCTCATACAAAGCTGGTAACTTGCTCCAGGGGTCAAAATCAAACCCGTAGGTGCTCTGGGCTGTGTGCCAGGGTGTCCGAGCCCCCCGGCGGGGTCCTGGCAGCTCTGGACACCCTGAGGGATGTCCTGAGTTCTGACAGTTAACCACACGGAGACCTTGTTCTGCTGCAAAGCCTGGGGCTCAGGGTGGCTGCTGCACGAGGGGAGCTCTCAGGTTCACTCCTGTTTCCATGGGAAGAAAGGAGCCCTTGAGGGTTGGATGGTGCAGGAGGGATGAGCAAAGCCCAGCACAGCTCTGCTGCTGCAGAGAGAGAGCCCAGCTCTGCCCAGCCCAGCTCTGCCGCTCAGCTCAAAATCCAAACACAACGTGGCAAAAATCCAGGGCCAAGCTGGGGAGATGCAAGCCCTGATGTCAGCAGTGGGATAAGGTTGTGTTTGCACACCCAACACGCTTTTATCCACTGATTAACTGTTCCTACAGGGCTCCTTTGCGAAGCACACCAGCGGTTTTTGTTCCAAGAGATAAGAAAACAAGCTCAGTTTTATATCCCTTCCCTGTGAGGGTGATAACAGAATTTCAGAACTCCTGTGGACTCTGATCTCCAAATGGGGGGCTCCCGGTGAGGAAACAATTGGCTGTTGGGATAAGAATCTTAAAAAATAAGGAATTAAAATAAAAAAAATGGAGAAAGGGCTCATTTTCTTTGGCTGCATGGCAGGGAACCAACTGCCCTGTCCCCAGAGAAACCAGCTCCTGGGCAGGAGGGAAAAATCCCCACTGGTAAAAGCTGAAAGATTTGCTGGGGAAGAGGAATCGACTTATTTTTTTCTTTCTGACTTTTTGGAAAAGGCTGATTGTGCTGGACATTTAAGTTTGTTTTCATTCCCGTTTTTAATCCTGGCTGCACAAGAGGGCTTTATCCCAACCTGCAGCTGCACCTTGCTTTGGGCACAGGAGCTCCCGTGGCCTTTGCCAAGCAGGATTAATGTCAAGTGGCAGAGCCGGGCCTGGATCCTGGAGGCCTCACGCCAGGGGATTTATTTGGTTTATTTTGCGGCTTCATGGTAATTTTTCAGGGGTTGTTTCTGCCATGGATCAGGTCCCAGTTCTCCTCAGTGATTCTGTGCATGGAGAGGGCCCTCGAAGTCTTGTCCTCCTTTTCCTGCCATCCTGGGGCTGGATGGAGGCACCGAGCTTGAAGAGCTCCTGTTCTGGAGGAACTCAGCCCAAAGCCTGGCTGGAGCTGCTGGGGCAGCTCCAACACCTCACCCCAGGGCTGCAGTTCAACAAAATCCCCTCCTTGCCTGCTGGGTTCTTGCTTTCTCCAGCCTGGGAAACCCTCTCAGCTCCAGAGCTGACCTTTCCCAACAAAGCCCCTTTGTCAGGCCAAGCTCGGGCCTGCAGGGCGCCTTTATCTTCCCTTCTTATTACCCTTGATTTTTATTGATGCCATCACCAGCAGCCCTCAGAGGAGCCGCCTGGACTTTGTTTGGAGGGTGATTAAGAACAAACAGATCCTGGAAAGCTGAGGCAAAACCTTGAGCAAGAGGAAACTTGGCAGAGGGAAGAGCCGCGCTGCCGGCACCGCGAACGAACGGAGTCCCCAGGGAGGAACCTCCATTTCCATGGGGTGCTGAGGCTGAGCTCTGGGAAGGCTGGGTGGAAACAACAGAGGTGTTTTCCCCCAGCTGGGGCTGTTTTGGGGAGGGTTTTCCTGGCCTCCTCTCCTTTCCCCACGGCAATCCCAGCAGAGGGCAGCAGGAGATGCCCACGGCACCCTTGGCTGTCCCAGAGCACCCAGGGCAGGGGGACACCTGTCCCCTCCTGGTCCCCACCTTGGGACACCTGCTAAAAACTCCCAACTGTTCTGGCTTGAAGGCTGAAGGGGCTGAAGGAGTTGGAACTTATTAGAGTTGAGTTGGGACCTATTAAAAGCTAAGTTGGACTCATTGAAGTTGTTGGGATTTATTAAAGAGGCATTTTTTGGGCTGTAGGAGTTGGGACTTATTAAAGTTGGGAGTTATTAAAGAGGCATTTGGGGGGCTGTGGGAGGTGTTTAGTGGGAACAGAAGCACCTTTGGAGCTCCTCTTGCCCTCCCTGCTCTCTGGACATCTCCGGCCCTTCGCCTCCTCAATGTCCTGGGTGGTTTTTGGGCAGCTCTCACATTTCCATGAATTATGAACACACTGGGGTCTCAGTGCACTGTGGTACCAGGCAGGGCACTGGTGGCACTGGCAGCACCGGGGGGTGCCCAGCCTGACCCCCAAATCCCCGTGAACTGAGCCAGGGAGCCAAACACAAATTGCAGGAGGTGCTGCTCAGGCGGAGGCCGCGTTCCTGGCCGAGGTGACAACAGGAAGGGTGGCTGCTGTCCCTTGGTGGCCTGGGAGCTGTTTCCTGGCTCCTAACGAGGGATCTCATGGCACAACAGGCTGGGCAGAGGCTGAGTAGGAGGAGGAAGGCTCTGGAGGAGGTGGGTGCTGGCACAGCCTCTGCCGTGACTAATGCCAACACCCAGGCTGGGCTCTGCTCCTGGGGCACAGCTCGCTCCTCTCCGGCGGCATTTCAACCCTGGAAATGCTCTGGAAATGTTCTGGAAATGTCAGTATTTGCAGGAATAAAGTTTCCTGGTGTGGAGCCTCGAGCTCTGTTCTGGGTTCTTTATTTTGAGTTCTGGGTTCTGTTCTGTATTCTGGGTTCTGTTCTGTATTCTGGGTTCTGTTCTGTGTTCTCAGTTCTCTCCTCTGGCTCAGCTCCTTTGTGGTGCTCCTGAGCTGCTCTCTGCTTGCTCGGGGCTCTCCAGAGCAGCCCTGGAATTCCTCCTGGAACAGGGAGGTGCTCCCTGGGATTTCCCAGCTGGGATTCAAGCCCCTGTGTGATGCTTTTCTCCCTCTCTGAGATTTCCTGGGGTGTTTTCTCCTCATCTTCCCAGCAAGCTGGGCTGAGCTTCCAGATGAAACCAGGCCCTGCTCTCCAGGACCTGAGGATTCAAGGGAAACATTCAGGGATGCAAAATAATTGGAGCTGGGAGCAGGGTGGAAGGGATGTGCCCCAGATGTGGAGCTCTGTCCCTGCTCCCTCCTGGACAGAGCTGGGCCTCACCCTCTGCAAGGAGCAGAAACAAAGAAGCTCCTGCATCCCACAGAAAAATCCTTAACTGGGCCATTTCCACTGAATTCTGCTTCTTCTCATGGCCCTGGTTCCTTCCCCTGTCCAGAAAACTTGGGGTTCAGGGAATTTAAATTATCTGGTGGAGATCTTTCTTAATTAGACTTAAATAGACCTGAAAGCCCTTTGATGTATTTAAAATGTGAAGTTTCCAGACTGCTGCAACCTGTGAAAATCCTGGGCTTGTCTTCCCTCCAGGAAAAAAAAAAAAAAAAATCCAGTTTTTAAAGCTGAGCAGTGATTACCTGAGGATGGAAAAGGTACTCGGGAGTGAGGAATTATCTGTGCAATCTTAGAGCAGAGCAGCTGCTCGTGGGCACGTGCAGAGAATAACCCTTAATTAGAGCAGAACCACACAGGAATGGTAATGAGGTGCCTTTGGAGTGGTTTCACCTGGTGAGAAACATTTAAATTAGGGTAAGAAAAGCTGGTAATAAAGTGTAATTCACCTTTTTATACCACAAACGATGGTGGAGAGGTGTGGAATGGAATGGAATGGAAATTAAACTCCTGTTTTAGGGAGAAGCAGGAAAACCAGCACAGCACTGCAGGTAAGTCAGTGTGAACACACAGGTTTGTACCTGGCCTTGCTGTTTCTGCTGAAATAAAGGTGAATTTTTCCATGAAAAGCCAATTTCTGCTCAGGGAGTGAGTGGGGTACTGCTGCCTCCCAGCCTTCCAACCTAATTAAAAATTAGTCTGAAGAAGCTGGAATGTTAGACAAGTAGTAATAATAAATTCTCCATTGGTTTCCAAGTGCTGCTGTTCCCATTCCTGGACAGGTGAGGACAGGTGGGAGGCTCTCAGTCCTTTCCCAGCCCTGCCCTGGGCTCTGCCCTGGCCAGGTGAGGTCACGAGGTTTGCTGGATGCCAAAATTGAGTCTGGATTGAATTCACCTCCCTGCCTGGATCAAATCCTCAGGGCCCAGGGAAGCTGAGGGGGGAGGAGCTCTGGGCTCTGTTCTGAGGGGTCCTGCTGGGCTCAGCTGCACCTGCCCTGCCCTGGGGTGCCACTGACCCCAAACCCCCCTGGCAGTGCCCGAGCTGGGCTCAGGGCTGGGCCCTGGGTGGTTTTTGTGCTGGCACAGAACTGGAGCTGCAGGAGCCTCTGATTCATCCCGGGAGGGCTCACACCCAGCCCGGGCTCCTTCCCCTGCTGTTGATCACCTGGAGGGACTGGGGGGGCTGGGCACACCTGGGGGGAGCTGTGGTGGTCCCCAGCTCCCACTGGGGCTCCCCCATCCCTGCTCTGCTGTGGGGATGGATGGGGTTTAGAGCTCCAGAACCAGGGGGATGGCCAAGATCCCCAGTTTGGGGGGGCTGAGCGCATCCTTTGGGTGCATCCCCAGGGTCCTGGGGTGCAGGGGAAGCACACGGGGGGATGCAGGTTTTGGGGGGCTGCCCTGCCCCAGCCCCTGAGAGGGGGTCTCTGGGATCTGCTTTAATCTCCCCAGGGCTGGTGTTCTTCTCATCCCCCATGGGAAGGTGGCCGAATATCCCTCAAAAGGGGGAACTGAGATGTGGGGGGTCCTCAGCTCATCCCTGAGGACACCTGGGGGGGTTGCAGGGTTTAATTTCCTGCCCTGCTGCTGACCCAAAGGGCTCTTCTACCTCTGTTCCTCCTCCTGCGTGTCCCCAACCCCTTCTGGGGACAGCTGGGGGAGTGACGGTGCTGTCCCCAGCTCAGCCGGGACTGCAGGTCCAGGAGTGCCAAAATCCAGGTGGGGCTGCCCCGGCCAGGGCTGCAGGACCCTCAGGGTGGGATGGAGCTGAACCTGGGATGGGGGAGCTCCCAGGGCAGAGCCTCCCCCCACTTGGGGGGGTCCGTGGGGGGAACCTCCCCTGGGCAGCAGGAGGAGGGGCTGGAGCTGGGGAGGGGGGCTAGGGTGGGTGGCCCTGTCCTGGTGTCCCTGTGCCTGTGCTGGTGTCCCTGTCCTAGTGTCCTGGTCCTGGTGTCCCTGTGCTAGTGTCCCTGTCCCCATGCCGGTGTCCCTCTCCCGGTGTCCTTCTCCTGGTGTCCCTGTGCCTGTCCCCATGTCCCTGTTCCAGTGTCCCATGCTGGTGTCCCTGTGCCAGTGTCCCTGTGCCTGTCCTGGTGTCCCTGTGCCGGTGTCCTGGTCCCAGTGTCCCTATCCCTGTGCCAATGTTCCTGTCCCTGTGCTGGTGTCCCTGTGCTGGTGTCCCTGTGCCGGTGTCCTGGTCCCTGTGCCAGTGTCCCTGTGCCTGTGCTGGTGTCCCTGTCCCTGTGCCGGTGTCCCTGTGCCTGTGTTGGTGTCCCTGTGCCGGTGTCCTGGTCCCTGTGCCGGTGTCCCTGTGCCGGTGTCCCTGTGCCGGTGTCCCTGTCCCTGTGCCGGTGTCCCTGTGCCGGGAGCTGCTCTGGCAGAGGGTTGTGGTAGAACTGGAAGAGCAGGGCCAGAGCAGAAGGTCAGGTGAAGGTGTGGGTTTGGCACAGGTGAGGGGCTGGGGAGTTGTGGGTCACTTTTTGAGGGCACCCACGGAGCTGTCTGGGAGAACTGGTACGGCTGGAGTCAAACCGGCCGTGTGTGTAGGGCTGGAAGCCCTGAGGATGGAAAAGGTGAGGATTGCTCCTGCTCCTTCCAGCGCTGGATGGACTCCCAGCTGCCCTGCACCTGCTGCTCTTCCCCACTCCAGCACAGGCACCCACTCATCCTTCCCATTCATGTTTTCCCCTCCCAACCCAGCAGTGCCCACAGGATCCAGGGTCTGAGCCCTTGCTCTTTCCCTGACCCTCTGGGATGAGTTTGTGTCCAGCTCAATCCATTCTCCCTCCTAAACTTTGAGACTTGAGCTGATTTGCACCCAGGAATTTATTTTTTTTAACTTTCCTTTATTTGCAATAAATAATAAACTATAATACAAAGATCTCAACACAGAATCCAAAAAGTCTCGTTCTTTTGGCAATAAAAAGGACTCCCAGCACCAGGAAAGGTGAAAGAGCATCTACGAGCAGCCCCTGGGCTGGGGGTAGCTGCACCCCCCCGCCCTAAGCGGTTGTTCCCCTTCCCCCAGGTGTTCCCATCCCTGGGCCAGGTGAGGTCCCGCAGGTGCCCCGGTGTGGGGTGTGGGGCCCTGCCAGGGTGCAGAGCTGCACCGAGGGTGCCAGGGCCTGGCTGAGGGGCTTTGTGGCTGTGGGGAAGCTGGAGAGGTTCTAGAGCTCATGCAGGGGTTCTTTACACACACAGAGAGCCCCCGGCCTTCCGGCACCCCCCGGGGCCGGGATGGGAAGGTTTGGATGAAGAGTCAGCAGCTGCAACTGGGTGTGGTGGTGGCCTGGCTTGGGGCACACACGAGCCCACGGGTGGGCCTTCCTCCCCTCCCTCAGCCTTGCTTTGCCAGCTGCTCTTACGGTGGGGTCAGCTCCATGGACTTCTTCCTCTCCTCCCGCTGCTCCTCCCACTCCTCCTCGGACTCGTAGGTGCCCTTGATGATGGCCACCCTGTCAGACATGTTCATGCAGTAGGGCACCAGGATGTAGAAGTAGAGCAGGGAGGCCAAGCAAGCCCCAAGGATGGGCCCAACCCAGAACACCTGGAAAGCATCAGGGATGTGGTGAGAGCAGCTCCTGGGGCTGCTGCTCCAGATTTGCTCATGGCACAACCATTCATCCATCCATCCATCCATCCATCCATCCATCCATCCATCCATCCACCATCCATCCATCCATCCATCCATCCATCCATCCATCCATCCATCATCCATCCATCATCCATCCATCCATCCATCCATCATCCATCCATCCATCCATCCATCCATCCATCCATCCATCCATCCATCCATCATCCATCCATCATCCATCCATCCATCCATCCATCCATCCATCCATCCATCCATCATCCATCCATCATCCATCCATCCATCCATCCATCCATCCATCCATCCATCCATCCATCATCCATCCATCCATCCATCCATCCATCCATCCATCATCCATCCATCCATCATCCATCCATCCATCCATCCATCCACCATCCATCCATCCATCCATCATCCATCCATCCACCCATCTATCATCCATCCATCCATCCATCCATCCATCCATCCATCCATCCATCATCCATCCATCATCCATCCATCCATCCATCCATCCATCATCCATCCATCCATCCATCCATCCATCATCCATCCATCATCCATCCATCCATCCATCCATCCATCCATCCATCCATCCATCATCCATCCATCCATCCATCCATCCATCCATCCACCCATCATCCATCCATCCATCCATCCATCCATCCATCCATCCACCCCTGCTCCACATCTCCTGCCATGTGGAGAGAGGATAATACCTGTTCCAGACACTTCCTGGGCTGAAACGCCCCCAGCCTGTGCTCACTGAGGGCCAAACCTGCTCTGTAAGTCTGGGGCTGAGCTTGCAGGAAGTGCTGGGTAAGAGGAAAGGCCAAGCTGGGCTCCTCTGTGGGCTTCCTTCCCCTCAGATGATGCACCAATGGTGCTCAGAGGACACCACGGCTGATTTCTGTGCCTGGAAATGTCCAAGGCCAGGTTGGATGGGGCTTGGAGCACCCTGGGCTGGTGGAAGGTGTCCCTGCCCATGGCATGGGGTGGGACTGGATGAGTTTTTAGGCTGTTCCCACCCAACCTACCCTGGTGGAAGGTGTCCCTGCCCATGGCATGGGGTGGGACTGGATGAGTTTTTAGGCTGTTCCCACCCAGCCTACCCTGGGATGGGTTCATTTCTGGCTGGCTCTGTGCCCGGGGATTCATTGTTCCCAATACATCAAGGGGCAAAACCTCCCTCCTTCTCCAGCCCCTTTTAGCCCTTCCTGAAACCCCCAGCCCTGCCCTTCCCACGGCAGTCCCTGCCTATCCCCACGTGGCCCCCACCTGTCCGTGTCCCCAGTGCCACCAACACCCACCCAGTGCGCGGGGCTGAACCTCCTGGTGACAACGGCGGGCCCGAAGGAACGTGCAGGGTTCATGGAGCAGCCAGTGAAGTAAATCTGGAGGTGTGGAAAGAACCCTAGGTTAGGTTAAGGAGCAGATTGGAGCCACCCTTCGGGAGCAGGGACTGAGGTGTCCCCTGACGGTGTCTCTGCTCCAGAGAGCTGGAGATGACCCCTCACCACCAAAGACCCCAAGATCTCCTGTGTTTGCTCCCTCAGGACCAACTGCTCGAGGGCATTTTGGGAAGCTCTGTGCTCTTTGAGGGCATTTTGGGAAGCTCTGTGCTCGCAGGACCCCCGGACTCACCCCCACCAGGTGGCCCACGGTGACGGAGAGGCCGATGGACAGCGCGGGGGAGCCGACGCCGCTGCGCCGGTTGTCCGTGGATGCGAAGATGCAGGCGGCCAGCTGGAAGGTGAGGATGATCTCCACCACCAGGGCCTGGCCTGGGGTTATGTTGTTGTTGAGCTGGAACCACGAGAGTGACAATAATTAACCCTCCCAGGGCTTAGCACCGCCGGGAGGGCTCCCGGGTGCTTTGCTGGGAGGTTTGGGAGGGTGAAGTTGGAGGAGAAGCCCCCAGGGTCCCTGCCCAGCCCCTGCTTGAGCTCCCTGCTCCTTCTCTGAAAGGAAAGAAATGATCTTTATTTCTTTGCAATTCTCCAAGATCTGTCTCTCCCCCAAGCCCATCCCTTCCCTGAGCTCTCCACATCTCTCTTCACTTCCCTGTCTCCACAGCACTGTGTGCTTTCCCACCAAATCCCTTCTCCCTGCATTTCTTTGATCCTTGCAGCCTGTTGGACCCTGCACTTCATGGAGCACCTGCCCAGGAGGATGAGGAGCAGCTGGGATGGGATGGAGGGTGAGGGTTGGGATGAAGATTGTGGCCTGGGATGGGCTGTTGTGTCCCAGTGACTCTGCACAAAACCCTGGGGACTCTCAGGGGAACTCGACCCCTCTGGACATGGGAAGGACAAAGTGACCCAACCCATCACAGCTAATTTTTTATCTAAATCTGGCTTGTTTGGGATGTGGAACCTGTGGAATGAGAGGCATTGGAGCTCCTGATCCCAGTGAAGGTCTGTGTTGCCCCCAGGGGTCCAGGCCTGTCCGTGGTTGGAGCAGCAGCTCCACCACTCTCACTGCAGATGTTCTCCAGCACTGCCCCGAGGGTTTCAGGCCGTGCTTCATTCCTGCTTATCTCAGAGGGTTCTGCTGTCCCCCCTCCTCCCCTGGGAGCAGCCCCCACTGCTCGGGGCCCCTTGACACCGTCCTGCCCTCGCTCCTTCTCCAGCTCTTGCCCACCACTCTCCCCACCCGTCTCCATTCTCAGCTCCCCCAGGGCTCTGGCTCCAGTGGGCTCCTGCTCCCCCTGCCCATACTGGTCTGACTGGGCTCTGATCCCTCCCTTCCCCCTGCTGCTGGCACGGCTCCTGTCCCACGCTAATCTCCAGGTGGAGAGGCTGCACTCAGGAATATCTCAATGGTGCGGGTGACTCACGGGGCCCTCAGGACAGAGGAAGCCCTCATTACAGGAGGGAAAAACATCCCACTCATCACTCGCACAATAAAGCCGTCATGTCAGAGCTCGGCTCCGCTCCCGTCCCATTCCCAGCCCGCCGTGCGTGCAGGACAGAGCGCTGAGGATCCATCCCCACGGACTCTCCGGTGCCGAGGGGAAGGCGAGGGACGAGGGGAGATCCCAGGCAGGGACTCACCGCGTTGATGGCCAGGTTGCCGCGGGTGTTGGCGGGGGTGACGCCGTAGAGGATCCCGGCGCCGGCGATGGCCCCGACCAGCTGGCCACCACGTAGAGCAGCGTGCGGAGCAGGGAGATCTGGTTGCCCACGAAGAAGGCGATGGTCACGGCGGGGTTGATGTGGGCGCCGCTGATGTGGCCGAAGGCCTGCACCAAGGTGCCGATGGCCAGCCCGAAGGCCAGCGCGATCTGCAGGATGCTGGGCAGCGCCGACGGCCACTTCAGCGCCGAGCCCAGCCCGATGAAGACGAAGATGAGCGTGCAGAGGAACTCCACAAAGACGGCTCGAGCAAAGGCCAAGGTTAGTATTTCCTTCTTCATGGTGGGAGCAGGTGGAGGGCAGCCAGGGAGGAAGAAGGTTTAGGATTGCTCTGTGTCCGGGCTCTGGTGTGTGCAGCCGGGTGTAGGGCCATACCTATCTATATATGCAAGAGCAGCAGGAGCTGTGTTACAGGGTGGTGGGTGGAGCCAGGGGATTAGCCAGTCCTCCCAAATTACCATGTGAACCTGCAAAAGTTTCCACCTGAAAACGTCTTTGGAGCCTCTTGGTGAACCTGTGACTCAGATATTGGTGGTATTTCTCTCCTTTCCCTCTGCAAACAAAGAGCCCCTATAGGGTGTCTCTGTGGTCGTTGAATAACGAGGTTGCATAACGAGGCTGAGCTCCCTCCTCTGCTTTTGGCTTTTACAGCCTCTCGCCAGGTCCTGGGTGTTTCACTAGCACAGGTGTAGTTAATATTTGCTCCCTCCCTCCCTCCCTTCCCTGTGCTTGCACACTCCTCCTGTTGGAAAACCCTTGCTGGGCCGGAGGAGCTCTGCTGGGGCCGGGCTCCGCGTGCGTTTGATTTCCATGGAACCTTGAAATGGAAAATCAAACACCTGGAGCTTCTCCCAGGCTGTCAAGAGAGCTCAGCTCCAGCAAACAAGTGGTTTGCGGTTGTCCAGAGAGCAGGGGAGGGTTTGGGGGAAGCTTTGTCCGTCTGGGGAGATGTAGATGAGCCGGAGCTTCCTTGAGGTGTGTGGATGGAGAAATGGCGTGGAGAGAGCTCCTGGTGCAGAGCCTGGCTGGGAACCTCTGCTCCCTGCCCTTTCTGCTGCTCTTCAAGAGCACTGGAACAAGTGCTGGAATTGGGGCGTGCAGCTGGGAATGGTGTCTCCTCCTCTGTCACCCTGTGCCCTTTCCTTTTCTTTCTGCCTCTCCAGCTCTTGCTCAATGAGCAGTGATTTTGCTCCTGGGAATGCCAGCACCAAGCCACAGGCTCTGCACGGACACAGGCTGTGTTTACACATCTCCTTTCATGTTCCTGGGGCACTGCCCTCCATCCCAAACCCATCCATTGGCAGGTGCTTGGCTGGCAGGGAGGGGCAGGGGAGGCTCTCGGGGCTGTGCCCATGGAGCTGGTGGGGACGGAGGTTTTGGGGCGGAAAAGGTCTCAGGTGACACTTAACAAAGAATTCTTGGTTCTCTTGTAGCCCTCACAGCCTTGTGCCAGGATATTTTTTTTTTAGATGGGTTTGGGTGCCAGATCTGCTCTCCTTGCTCGGTTGATCCACTTTTCCTTTCCCAAATGATGCCCAGGCTGGTTTTATCCCTGGCTGCCAGGTCCCTCTGCAGGGGCAGCCACCCTGCAGCACTCAGGAAGCAAAGCTCTGCATTGGTAAAAATTGTAAACCAACTGGACATTGGTAAAATCTCCCTAAATCCAAATAGTTGGATTCACTGCTGCCTTCTGAGGAGGCTGTCAGGCCTGGGGGGGGGGGGGGTCAAACACCTGGAGGATTCCTGTCCAGAGCAAGGAGAGGGAACTTCTTGTCCAGGACTGGAAATAAATGAGCTTTTCTCTTTCTTTGTACCCAAAATCCTGAGCAAAACAGACCTGGTGGACCTCGAGGGACCGAGGATCTGTTACAGCCTTAATTCCTGATAATGGTTTTCTCCTGGATCTGCTGATCCCGGGGCTGATTGCAGAGTCAAAGCCCAGATCTGTTATCCTCGAAACACCTGGTCCGTTGGCGTGTTTTGGTGAAAGTTTTGCAAGCTGGTATTTCAAGACACCCTGGCCGGCTTCCAGGGTGGTAATTACTTGCCACTTCCCTTCAGCCCTGTCTGTGGCTCCAGCTGGATAAAATGCTCCCTGTTCCCATCCTTCAAACCCTTCCTCGATGTCCCCATCCCTTGGGGGCAGCTCCATTTTGCTGTCGGCTCCTTCAGCACACTCCTCACTTCGGCTGAAAGGCCAAAAATGCTCTTCCAGCCTCCCAAGCTTGGATAATAACAAGCAAAATCCTGCAGCTGACTAGGAGATCTAATCAAATAGGGCTGGGAATGACAGAGAAAACTTCCTGAAAACACCACGCAAAGCTTCTGCTCCTGAGGCTCTTCGGGAACCTTTTCTCACCAGGAGGAAGATTATGAGGGATGTTAAAATTAGGGCTCATTTGTGTCCTTTTTTGTCTAGAGGCATTATTAGTTGTTTTGTAACTAGTTTGATAAACCATAGTTGGAGGGTTGGGAGTCAGTTAGTGATTAATTGATTATCTAGGGATGGTAGTAGGAGAGCTGGGAATGTTATTGAGATGAGGATTAGTGGGATTCCTAGGAAGGATGGGCTTGAAAACTGGTCAAAGAAGGTAAAGTTCATGGTCAGGTTCAGGGGGTAGTGCTTGGAGCATGGGTGGTTTGTTAGAGGGGGGATTTATTGATACGAATGACAGAAGTTTGGGTTGGATAATTAAAGAGAAAGTGAGTCAGGAAGTGAGCATGATAAAAAATCAGGGGCTGGGGTTTAGCTGAGGCATATCATTAAGGAAGGGGGGGAACCCCTCTTTCTTTAGCTTAAAAGGCTAATGCTGGTTCATAGCTTCTTACTGATTCGGATGATATTAGAGACGATCAGCTTTCCAAGTTAGCGAGGGCATTCCTGCTTGGCTCCTCGGATGCCAGCCCTGGCATTTGGAAGGCTCCCTGTGCTCTCCGTGGCTCCGTGCCACCCGAGGAGCTTGGCTGAGCTGGAAGTGCTTTGATGTGTCAGGTTTACCGGGATTGGGCAAGGTGCTGCAGGCCTGGGGCAGGCGGTGCTGACAGACGGACACCCACGTGCAGGGGGCACGCACGCCTCGCCCGCCGCCCTGCAGGGACAGCACGGGAGGCTTCTGGCAGCAGGGCGGGTTTGGCGGCCTCCTTCCTCCTCCTCCTCCTCCTCCTCCTCCTCTTCATCCTCTTCATCCTCCTCCTCTTCATCCTCTTCATCCTCCTCCTCCTCTTCATCCTCCTCATCCTCCTCCTCCTCCTCATCCTCCTCCTCCTCCTCTTCCTCCTCTTCATCCTCCTCCTCCTCTTCATCCTCCTTCTCCTCCTCCTCCTCCTCCTCGTCCTCCTCTTCATCCTCTTCATCCTCCTCCTCCTCTTCATCCTCCTCATCCTCCTCCTCTTCCTCCTCCTCATTCTCCTCCTCCTCCTCCTCATCCTCTTCCTCACCCTCCTCCTCCTCCTCTTTCTCCTCTTCATCCTCCTCATTCTCCTCATCCTCCTCCTCCTCCTCCTCCTCCTCCTCCTCCTCCTCCTCCTCCTCTTCCTCTTCTTCCTCCTCTTCATTCTCTTCATCCTCCTCATCCTCCTCATCCTCCTCCTCCTCTTCCTCCTCCTCATTCTCCTCATCCTCCTCCTCCTCATCCTCCTCTTCCTCACCCTCATCCTCATCCTCCTCCTCTTCTTCCTCTTCCTCCTCCTCATCCTCCTCCTCATCGTCCTCCTCTTCCTCCTCCTCATCCTCCTCCTCATCGTCCTCCTCTTCCTCCTCCTCATCCTCCTCTTCCTCACCCTCATCCTCCTCCTCTTCCTCCTCTTCATCCTCCTCTTCCTCCTCCTCATCCTTCTCCTCCTCCTCCTCACTGTCACCAGCAGACAAACAACACAACCAAAACCCACCCCAATCTCCCACTCAGGAGAGGGACCCCAAAGTGGGGAGGGGGTGGGAGGAAGGCAGCTGCTGCCTCATCCTCACCTGGGGCTGCCTCGCCCAGGGAGGCTGTGTGTCATTGAGGCCACCCTGTGCCACCCCTGGCAGTCCCTGCTGTCACCCTGCTCATGGTCGAAGCCTGTGCGGGGCTGTTGTTAGTTTGCTGTTGTTAATTTGCTGTCGTTAATTTGCTGCTGTTAATTTGCATTTCCTCGTTTTTTCTGGTGAGTTCAGCTCCGTGCTGCACCTCGGGGCCTGGCAGAGGCTGCTCCAAATTCAGGTTACAAGCACTGCTGAGCCAGGGTTTGGGGTTTCCTCCTCACCTGGCTCCGTAACCCAGCCAAGGACCTCAAAACTGGCCCAGTAATGGAGGCAGGAATAACAACAGTGACAGGATGTCCTGAACAGGAGACAGCAATCCTCCTGGAACTGGGATCAGAAACACACAATTAATTGAGCTGGAAAAGACCTCTGAGATCTTCAAGTCCATCCCATGACCTAAAGTCATGAGCTGGGATGACCCCAAGACCTTGGTTGGGATGGCATCAGAAGAGAAAGTTTGGTTCAGTTTTTCAAGAGAAAATGTGTTTCTTGCTGGCTCAGCTCCAGCATTTTGCAATGAGGCATTGATAAGGAAAAACTGAAATATCACAGAGCAGAAGCAGCAAACTTTGCCCTCGTGACCCTCAGTTTGAGGGCTGCAGGGAAGGCTTTGCTGCTGCTCTGGGATGCCCCTGTGCAGGTGTTTCAGGTGGGGATTTCAAGGATCCCTCTTATCTGACCCCCATCTGCTGCCCTCTCTTTGAAGCTGAGTGATGACACCGCTGGCCTGGGGCTGGCGGCATTTCCACTTTCTCCTGCCCTGCAGCAACGACGCTTTGGCTGCCTTTAGTGCTGGCTTCAGAGCCAGAACTGTGACACTGAGCCCTGGGGCTGTGACACTGAGCTCTGGGGCTGTGACACTGAGCTCTGGGGCTGTGACACTGAGCTCTGGGCTGTGACACTGAGCTCTGGAGCTGTGACACTGAGCCTTGGGGCTGTGACACTGAGCTTTGGGGCTGTGACACTGAGCCCTGGGGCTGTGACACTGAGCTCTGGGGCTGTGACACTGAGCTCTGGGGCTGTGACACTGAGCTCTGGAGCTGTGACACTGAGCTTTGGGACTGTGACACTGAGCTTTGGGGCTGTGACACTGAGCCCTGGGGCTGTGACACTGAGCTCTGGAGCTGTGACACTGAGTTGGGGCTGTGACACTGAGCTTTGGGGCTGTGACACTGAGCCCTGGGGCTGTGACACTGAGTTTGGGGCTGTGACACTGAGCTCTGGGCTGTGACACTGAGCTCTGGGGCTGTGACACTGAGCTCTGGAGCTGTGACACTGAGCTTTGGAGCTGTGACACTGAGCCCTGGAGCTGTGACACTGAGCTCTGGAGCTGTGACACTGAGCCCTGGAGCTGTGACACTGAGCCCTGGAGCTGTGACACTGAGCTCTGGAGCTGTGACACTGAGTTTGGGGCTGTGATACTGAGCTCTGGAGCTGTGACACTGAGCTCTGGAGCTGTGACACTGAGCTTTGGAGCTGTGACACTGAGTTTGGGGCTGTGACACTGAGCTCTGGGACTGTGACACTGAGCCTTGGGGCTGTGACACTGAGTTTGGGGCTGTGACACTGAGCCCTGGAGCTGTGACACTGAGCTCTGGGGCTGTGACACTGAGCTTTGGGACTGTGACACTGAGCTTTGGGGCTGTGACACTGAGCTCGGGGCTGTGACACTGAGCTCTGGAGCTGTGACACTGAGTTTGGGGCTGTGACACTGAGCTCTGGGGTGTGACACTGAGCTCTGGGGCTGTGACACTGAGCCTTGGGGCTGTGACACTGAGCTCGGGGCTGTGACACTGAGCTCTGGCTGTGACACTGAGTTTGGGGCTGTGACACTGAGCTCTGGGGCTGTGACACTGAGCTCTGGAGCTGTGACACTGAGCCCTGGGACTGTGACACTGAGCTCTGGCTGTGACACTGAGCCCTGGGGCTGTGACACTGAGCTCTGGGGCTGTGACACTGAGTTTGGGGCTGTGACACTGAGCTCTGGGGTGTGACACTGAGCTCTGGAGCTGCGACACTGAGTTTGGGGCTGTGACACTGAACCTTGGGGCTGTGACACTGAGCTCTGGGGTGTGACACTGAGCTCTGGGGCTGTCCCCACGTCCCCTGTGGCTGTGACACTGAGCTCTGGGGCTGTGACACTGAGCTCTGGGGCTGTGACACTGAGCCTTGGGGCTGTGACACTGAGCTCTGGAGCTGTGACACTGAGCTCTGGGGTGTGACACTGAGCTTGGGGCTGTGACACTGAGCCTTGGGGCTGTCCCCATGTCCCCTGTGGCTGTGACACTGAGCTCTGGGGCTGTGACACTGAACCTTGGGGCTGTGACACTGAGCTCTGGGGCTGTCCCCATGTCCCCTGTGCTGTCCCCGCTGCTGCAGCCCACCGTGGCTGCCGGGGGTGACAGTGACCTGCTCTGGATGCCACCGGAACGCTCTTTAATGCTGACTGCTGACAAAGCTTTAGCTCAGCTCTGCTCTGCTCTTTGCTCCTGCTGCTCAGGGCAGCTCTGGGCCTGCTCTGCCCCCTCAGGAGTTCATTTGCATTGAAACCACCGTTAAATTGTCCCGTGGGATAATGAGTGTCACAGAAGTAAAAGGCACGTTGGAAAACCAAACCACCCAGTGGGAAAGGTGGGATGAACCGTCCTGATTTCCAGGTCCAGCCCTTTCCAGCAAAGCCACCAGCACCAGGGACATCCCAAGATCCCCCTTCTGCTCACTTGGAATTCTTTTGGTCCTCAGGATTCCGAGTTGGGGGCAGTGGTGTTTTTCCTCTGGAAAGGCGTTTGCTGTGGAAATGTCTTCACCTGTGCAGGCCTTCCTTGGTTTACAAGGAGCAGAGCCTGGAATAAATGGGAAGGATGTGGGGAGGGAGATGTCCCTGGGAAGGTGATTTCCCCCCTCCCCTTGGCACTGCCATCCCACTTGGGCTGGAGGAGCTGCACCAAGGCAGACGGGCCTGAAATCACAACCAGGCTCTGAATCACCTGAAAAACACCAAAAATAAATTAATGACTTCTTGATGTCACTGCAGGAACCTGGAAACTCCAAAAACCTTCTGGGAGTGAGAGCTGGACAGGACCCAGAGCCCCCCGAGCCTGGGCTGAGCCCCCCGGGGGGGTTCTGCCCCTGTGCCCAGGTGAGACCCCACCTGCAGAGCTGCTCCAGCCCTGGGCCAACACAGTCAGGAGCTGGAGCTGCTGGAGGAGCCCAGAGGAGGCTCCAGGATGAGCAGAGGGATGGAGCAGCTCTGCTGGGAGGAAAGGCTGGGAGAGCTGGGGTCATCTAGCCTGGAGAAGGCTCTGGGGTGGCCTTCCAGTGCCTGAAGGAGCAGGAAAGATGAAAGGAGACAATTCCAAGGGTCTGGAGTGCCAGGACAAGGGGGAATGGCTTCCCCTGCAGAGGGCAGGGATGGATGGGATATTGGGCAGGAATTCCTCCCTGTGAGTGGAGGGGGGGGCTGGAGTGGATTTCCCAGAGCAGCTGTGGCTGCCCCTGGACCCCTGGAAGTGCCCAAGGCCAGGTTGGATGGAGCTTGGAGCATTCTGGGACAGGGGGAGGTGTCCCTGCCCATGGCAGGGGTGGGACAGGATGAGCTTTAAGGTCTCTTCCCACTCAAACCCTCCCATGGTTCTATGAAAAGCCAAGATTTTCACACAGTCCTCTGGCTCCAAGCACCCAAGGTTTCACAGCAGAACACTGGGGACAGCTGGGGAATGGGAAAATCCATTTCCCCCCCGTTCTGCCTCTGAAACTCAGAGCAAATGCACCAAGGAACTTCTCAGCCTTAAAAATCTTCACTGGGGAGTTAAAGAGACCCATGACCCATGCTGGGAAATTCCTTGTGCCATCAGATCCAAAGCTGAAGGTTCTTGCACTGAGGGGTGCATGGAAATGTGGGCTTTGCCTTTGGATTCCTGGGATGTTTGGATAAAAATTGAAGCAGAGCTTCCATTCTCTCCAGCAGATCCTTTGGTAGAGCCCTGGGAATAGAAGAGTTTTGGGATGTTTGGCTTCCCCCCGGAGCACCAGCACCCTCTGGGATGGTCTGTGGTCGTTTCCTGCACCTGGCCCTGCCTCCTCCTCTTGCCCTCCTGGCTCCTCAAGGAAAACAGACCTGGGAAATATTTCTCCATCCAGAAATAGATCCATAAAAATAATTATGTAAAATAATGATGTACCTGATCCCAGGCAGGTCAGGGCATTGCAGGGAAGTGACTGCTGGAGGCTCACCCAGCCTCTGGGATTGGGACTGGGAAGTTTGGAAAGGTCAGGCCAAGAAATCCCAAGCAGAGAACTCAGCTCTGTCCCCCCCTGAGGTGACCCTGGGCTGGTCTCTGTCCTCCCTGTCCCACAGGTGTGACCAGGGCCTGAAAGGGTTTGTCCTGTGCTGGGATATCCAAAGCACAGCTGGGTTTGGGCTTCTCCAGGCCATGATTTTACTTCCATGTTCTCCCAGTGGTTTCCCCATTTCCCTACATGATGCAGAAACCCCTCAGGCACTGGGATCAAGGTCGGTGCTCCCAGGTTCTCCCAGATTCCCTGAGCAGGGGTTTGGATGCCCCCAGGTCCCTGTAACAGGTAAGGGATCAGTGGGTGGGTGTGACAATGCTCCATCCCGGAGCTGGAATGGGCAAGGGAGGGAATTCCTTGGGATTAACTTCAAATTGTGGCAGAAGTTGTGAGGAGCAGGACCAGGGCACAGCCCCTGGGCTCTGCTGAGACCCCTCAAATCCCGGGATCCCCTTGGGCCCCACTGCCAGGAGAGACCCCGAGGGGCTGGAGCGTGTCCAGGGGTGGGAATGGAGCTGGGGAAGGGCTGGAACACCAGGGAAGGGTCTGGAGAGCTCCCGAGGGAGCTGGGCAGGGCTGAGCCTGGACAAAAGGAGGCGCAGGGGGGACCTTGTGGCTCTGCACGACTCCAGCCAGGAGGGGACAGCCAGGGGGGTCGGGCTCTGCTCCCAGGGAACAACAGGGCCAGGGAAGTGGCCTCAGGCTGTGCCAGGGGAGGTTTAGTTGGATACTGGGGAAATTCCTCAATGGAAAGGGTTTTCCAGACCAGGGACAGCTGCTCAGGACAGGGGTGGGGTCCCACCCCTGGGGGGATTTCAAAGCTGTGGCACTTGGGGACATGGTCAGGGCTGGGGAAACGCTTGGGCTGGGTGGTCTCTGAGGCATTTTCCAACCCGGACAATTCCATGGCTCCAGGAACATGGCAGCCAAACAGCAAGGACAAGGAAGGGATGAGGGTGTGTGCAAAATGCTCTGCAATTTCTGCAGCTCTGCAGAACGAGCAGCCCAAAGCTGAGGCCCCCCTGACCCCAAGGTGGGAGAAGGGAAAAACCTCGTGGTCTTGGGGGTGGAAGGACACGGGAAGGCTTCAAATCCTGGCTCTGACATCCAAGTGTGGCCAGTTCAGGGAGGATTGTGGTCTGTCCATGGCAGCTCCAGGTTCCTGGTCCTGCCCTCCAATTCCAGCTCCCCCAGTGCAATCTGGAGTGTCTGGGTGGTTTCCTGACAGGGCAAGTTTGGGAAGTGACTCAGCTCCACAGGGAAGGTGAATTTGTATTCCCAGGAAGACTGGGGCTGCTTCAGCCCCCTGGCTGAGGGGTCTGGGAGATGACTTTATATCGATTATTTACCATAAATGTGCCAGTGTGTTCCATAAATGTGTCAGTATTTGATCCCTGTGTCTGAATTCAGGGGGTAAAAGGGAATTTAAAGCACTTCATGGGAAAGAGGAGAGCAATTATCAGACATTAAACCTCAGGTTCAGGCCCTGTGAGACTTAAACATTGCCAGGGTAAATAATACATGAAATGCTTCGATCTGGAGAAGAGATATTGAATGAACCAACATTAATTTAAATAAATAACTGAATTCAGCTGTGGCTTTTTCCACAGCAGAGCATGCCCAGGGTGACTTCTGGAAAAGTCTGCTGGGAATTTCCTGCACACATATATGGATTAATTTTCCTTTAAAAAGCATCAAAAAACCCAAATGACTTTTAAGAGCATTTGGTAATAGAAATACAATTTGACACCGGGATTTATTTACAACATGATTTTATTGCCATTGCTGAGAACAGAGGGAATTTTTGAGAAGCCTCTTCTGAGCTAAAATTCAAATTCACCATCAAGGAGCAAAAGGAAGCAGAGTCCCTGTTTTGGGTGGATCAAACCAGGGCTGGAAGTGCTGCCTTGGCAAAGCCCTCTGGGGGTGTTTGCATGGATTGGCTGTGGGTAAACACCAGGTCTGGGCCAGATCAAAGCTGGGCTCCCTCCTCACCCCTGCAGCAACAGCCACTCCAACATCTGAGGAAGAGCACGGGGAGGAAGGCAAGGGTGGATCTGATGGGAGGAGGGGATGGTGCCAGTGGAGCAGAGAGAAGAGCATCCTGCGGTGGGGGGTGTCCTGTCAGAACAGGGGGAGGGAAATGATCCAGAATGATCCATAAATCACCCTTATGATTGGAATTGGGCCCAGTCTCATTGAATATTCCCATCCCAGCCTTTCCAGAGAAATCCTGGTGGGGCTGACACTGCTGGGGCAATGCTGGAGACACTGCTGGGATCCACTCTGGGAAGGGAGAACTTGGGGCAGAGCAAGGGAAATGGGCTTAAACCAATGGCTGAAATGGGGTTAAATCAATGGCTGAAAGAGCAAAGTTCAACCAAAGACCAACCCAAATTCCTTGCCTGGGCTGAGGACCATGAGCAGGTCCTGAAAGGGCAGAGGGAAGGTGTGGGAGGGGTTTGGAGGGTCTGGAGTGATGCAGCCATGAGAAAGGGATGTGAGAAGCAAGTGATGGAGATGAGAGGGAATTCCTCCCTGTGAGGGTGGGGAGGCCCTGGAATGGAATTCCTGGAGCAGCTGTGGCTGCCCCATCCCTGGAAGTGCCCAAGGCCAGGTTGGACAGGGCTTGGAACAGCCTGGGAGAGTGGGAGGTGACGCTGCCCATGCAGGGGTGGGACTGGGTGGGGTTTGAGGTCCCTTCCCATCCAACCCATTCCATGTTTCTGATTCTTCACACCTGGAACACGCTGGGTGTAAAATCTTCCCTTGGTGTGTTCCAGGTGATCCAAGGGGAACAGGACCAGATGAAAGAAGGGAAAACCAGGGAGAGAGAGGAAGGACAACCCTGGCCCAGCAATGAGGTGGGTCTGAGTCTGGGCTGTAACCTGGGTTTGTTGTTTCACAGGAGGGAGAATTTGCAAGTGCTCCCCAGTGGGGCCTGCAGGGACTCATGACTGTGCTCCCAGTCCCATCTTCCCAGGAAAAGCCCCTGTGGGAGCACCTCTGTGTCCTGTGGAGGGTGGGAAATGGCACTTGGGTCCCTTTCACAGCAGAACCTGTTGTGTGTGTCACTCGTGGCTCAGAGTGAGTGCTCCTGCTCCTGCTCCTGTGTGTGAGCCCAGAGCCGGGCAGGGACCCGGGATGGGAGCAGAGTGCAGCAGCAATGAGGCATCGGGTGGAACCTCCACACCCAGGGTAATGAACACTCTTCAGGCTCCTCGAAGCTCTCCAGGAGGGAAGAGCCCCAGCCAAGCTCCGTGTCCTGCGAGGGGGACGAGGGAGAGGGCATCCTGGGGAGATCCCTTGTTCCTGCAGGGTTGGGATTGACTGGCTCTCCCCCAGATCAGAAACCCCCCGGGCATGGGGAGAGCTGGGGACAGGAGGTGCGTGGGACCAGCACAGCATCTCCCCGGGAGAGGAGTCAGCTTCAGTGCCCCAGGAGAAACGGAGGGACAGAGGGACACGTGAGATGTTCCTCTGGACCAGCACTAAAACCACGCCAGAGGTTTCCAGCTCCTCTCTCGGCCCAGGGAGGGTTTGGCTACACCTTCTCAGACATGCCCCTGGGCAGGGTCTGGGGGGAGTGCAGCTCCATGGACTGGCGCCGCCGGGCCTCGCGCTCGGCCCAGTCCTGCTCGGGCTCGCAGCCCTTGAGGATGGCCAAGCGCTCCGAGAGGGTTTTGGCCTGCGGGAACAGCACAAAGTTGTAGAGGATGGAGGCTGCTGCAGCCCCAGTCAGGGGCCCCACCCAGAACACCTGGAGAGAACAGGAGAGAAAAGCGGGGTGAGCAAAACCCAGCCTGGCTTTGGAGGGTGGGGAGGAGCTGGGATCTCTGAGGGGCATTCCAGGGGCTTGGGTTCCCTCCTGGGCACAAAACACAAAGTCAGCTCTGCTTTGGCCGTTGCTGGGGATCTGAGCTCCCCTCCAGTGCTGGGATATTCCCAGCCAACCTCTTCCACCATTCCCCCTCTGCTCAGACTCTGCATTAATGACAGGCCCATTGTGAACGTGCTGAGTGATGTGGCATCATCTGGAGGAGCATTTTCCTACCCACTCATGGATTGCTGTGGGAGGAGGAGCAGGAGGAGGAGGAGGAAGCACCTGCCTGGGCCAGACACCTTGGTGACACCAGGAGCCACCACAGCTCTGCCTCCAGCCAGGCTCTTTGTAGATGAAAGCAATAAAATCATGGAATCTCCTGAGCTGGAAAGGACCCACAAGGATCTTCAAAATCCTCCCTGGCCCTGCTCAGGACAACCACCACCAATCCCACCCTGTGCCTGAGAGCATTGCCGAAATGCTCCTGGAGCTCTGGCAGGCTCAGAGCCACGGGCATTCCCTGGGGAGCCAGGGAGTGTTCCCAAAGGTGCACCTAGATCCAGGAACCAGGAAAGTTCCCCAGGACTGGCAACAGCTCCACTCTCCATTGGTTTTGTTCCCTGTGCCAAGTCATGTCAACAGACCTCACACCCTGATCCTGTTGCAACGCTCCCAGTTTGAAGTTTGGAAAAGCCAGTTAAGCACCCAGCAGCCCCACCTCCTTCTCCTAATCTCTCCATCTCTCCTCCAGCTGGGAGCTGGCATGGAAATGACTGGAATTTGCCTGGCTTGGTGAGTTTCGAGGAATATTGGCAGTGTGGGGGCCTCATCCACCCCAACTCACCCCAACCCCCAGAGTTCTCACCCAGTGGTCGCTGAAGTCTCCAACGACGACGGCGGGGGCGAAGGACCTGGCGGGGTTCATGGAGCAGCCAGTGTAACGGATCTGCTGGGAACACCACGGCTGCTGTCAGCATTCAACCCTTCCACCGCATTTTAAAAACGTTGGGGTGTCATTAGGGTGACAGCTGAGCTGCTGCTGCACCTGTCAGCACTCCTGTTCCAGGAAAAGGGATCCCAGGAGCTGCCAGCACCTGAGTCAGCACTGTGAGGTGGCTGAGCTCGTGTGTCCCAGTGGTGCTGTGCTGCAGCCCCAGGAGCTGTGGGGATGAGCTCCAGTCCTGCAGAAAATTCCCTCTCATGCCTCTGAGGACAGGAGGAACAGTCCCATGGACACGGGGGCTCGTGGGGCGCTGAGGATAGAAGGTGTGATGTTGGGGAAGATGAAACAGGAAAACCTTATAAATATGATTGTCTGGCAAAAGATTTTGAGAATATAGAAACTATAAGCAAGATTGAAATGAAAGCAAGCTTTGAGATCCTTTAGTTACTGAACGACTGGGAAACAATGGTGTGGCTGACTGAAAGTAATCCCCTTTTGATGGAACAACACCCTCTGCTTGCAGACAGCTCCAAGGGTCAGAGCAGACCCTACAGCTTGGCAGAAGAGGCCCAAAGAGGAGTTTTTAGGGTTTAAAATGTAACACAGTATGGTAATGTAGTGATTCTTATAGGCTGTATGGAAATGCTGTAGGATTTGTATATTGTACTAGATTGGTTGGTGAGAATCAGAATATTCAACACAGAAGAAGATTTATTGTATTGCAACGGGAACTTCGCTTTCTTAGTTCTTGCCCCTCTTAGCTCTTACCCCTCTTAGCTCTTGCCTCTTACCCTGTTTCTTCTGTTACCCCTTTTACTCTCTTATGCTTTTACACTCTTACCCTCTCATCCTCTCTACCCCTCTCCTCTCTCGGGCCTGCTCTGAGCTGTGCCTGGCAGCTCCCAGCAGGGCCCCTGCACCCAGGCCCTTTGCAACAAACCCCAAGTTCCAGGACCTGGCTGCAGGGATCTCTCGTGTCCGTCCATCCTGACTGTCCTACCCCCCGACGCTCTTACAGTGTGGTGTGACCAACAGCGTTTTCCTGTGTGCACTCGGTGTGGGGGCTGCTTTGGGCCATGACCCAGGTGGGATTTCCCTGAGTGTCCATCCCAAACACTTCCCAGGCTCATCCTGCACTCGGGAGCCCCAGCAGCCAACATGCTCACTCCAGGAGAGATCCCACAGATCCCTGGACCTCCCAATGGGACTCAAGGAGAGGCAGAGTCCAAGGGAGGTGTCTGTGGCCAGCTGGATCCCTCCTCTGGTTTCAGCCCCAAAAACAGGGGACATTTTTGGCACCAATATGAAAAGAACAAAAATCTCCCAGCTGGCAGAAGTGGCTCAATGAGAAATAGTTGGTGGACCTCAGGAAATTTCAGCCCTAAAACCAGGGGAGGAAGACGAGTCCTGCCTTCATCCCTGCTCCTGGCAGGACCCTTGGAGCAGCAGGGTCCAGCAGGTGCTGGGCTTGGAGTTTTTCATGCCAAATAAAGGCTGAGCTCAGGCCACAGCTCTCCCATGGCTTTGGTGGGATTTTTCCCTCTCTCTGCTGGAGAACCACAGGTTACATATTCCCCATCAAGCCAGGGGATGCAGCCAAACCAACTTGGGGCATAAACAAAAAAAGAACCCCAAATGTGCCAGGTTTTGGCCCAGCCACTCACCCCGAGGAGGTGCCCCACGGCCACAGAGAGGCCGATGGAGAGGGCAGGGGAGCCCAGGTTGTCCTCACGCCGCTCATCTGTGGAAGCAAAGATGCACAGGACCAGCTGGAAGGTGAGGAACAGCTCCACCGTCACTGCCTGCCCCGTCGTGGTCTCATTGTTCAGCTGGAACGGGAGGAAAAACATGTTCCAAATCCAGGTTCTGTGAGTGGCTGGGAAATATGGACGAGGAATCCAAAATCAGGGGGAGCCAAAGGAGACAGGGGAGATTTTTGGCACTAATAAGAAAAGAACTTCCCAGGTAAAAGAAGTGGCTCAATGGGAAATGCTTGATTGACCTCTCAGGAAATTTTATTGGCAATTTTTTGGTATTTCTTCATTTTTTTTCTTTTCCTCCTTCTCAAAATGCCTTTTGGAAAAGTTCGCAAGTTGCATTTTGAAGACATTGAAAAGAAATATTTTGGCATGAAAAAAAAAAAAAAAAATCCTTTCCACACTTTTTTGACTCAGAGAATTTGTCAGGTCTGATCTGAAGCTGATCCTCCAACTCAGTCCCTTCTTTCCTTGCTCCCTCCCAAATCTAATCCCATTGCTTGGCAATCCCAGGAAGGTCCTAACTGCCCTCCTGCCCGAGCTCCAGAGTCAGATCTTCCTCATTCTCCTCCCCAGTATTCCCCTCCCTTTTTACAGGGGTGATCTGTTCAGGCAGCCACGCCGTGAACAGCTCACAGGGGAAAAAACCTTCTCAAAATCCCAAAATCCCCAGTTCCCACTTTAAACTGTGAGCCAACAAAGCTGAGCAGTCTGAGTCTCCCTTAAACCTCCCACTTTTATTACCCTCAGTCATTACCAGCCTAAATTCCCTCATTCAGATCAAACCACAATCCTCTTTTTAACCCTCTTAATCACTCTGGCAGTGCTGCTGAGTCCTGGCAGTGCCTCCCTGCTGTGGGAAAGGCAATTTCCCTGTGCTGCCTCCCAACCCAGCTCCCTGCTCCTCCCTCACTCCCTTGGGGTTGGGTGATGCTGATCCTGGCAGTGCCTGTGCCCCCCTGGGATGGGCCAGGGAATCCCTGGCTTTCAATTCCTTTCCCCCTTCCTACGAGGAAGGGGTGTTGGAGGCCAGGATACCACTGGAGAATCCCCCACGGGGATCCTAAGCTTCCCTGGCTTTATTTTTTCCCTGAGATGCTTGTGAAGCTTTAGGGAATCCATGTGTTGGGTTTTGGGATGAACCAGCTGGATCTGGTGTGACCATCCTGCCACAACGGGAGGCAATGAGCTGAATCTAATGAAAATCTGGGATTTAGACCCAAATCTCTCCTCTCCCCACCACTTCAGCAGCCTGGGAATTGTGGCTTGGCCAAAACAGAGCCAGGGGGGAATTTACTGGCTCTCCCCCAGATCAGAAACCCCAATCCAGGGAATCCCTGGGTTTAGACCCTAATCTCTCCTGTCCCCACCACTTCAGCAGCCTGGGAATCGTGGCTTGGCCAAGGCAGAGCCATGGGGGGATTGACTGGCTCTCCCCCAGATCAGAAACCCCCCGGGCATGGGGAGAGCTGGGGACAGGAGGTGGGTGGGACCTGCACAGCATCTGCTGGGAGAGGAGTCAGCTTCAGTGCCCCAGGAGAAACGGAGGGACAGAGGGACACGTGAGATGCTCCTCTGGACCAGCACTAAAGCTGTGCCAGAGGAATCTAAATCCAGGGAATCCCTGGGTTTAGACCCAAATCTCTCCTGTCCCCACCACTTCAGCAGCCTGGGAATTGTGGCTTGGCCAAAGCAGAGCCAGGAAAAGGCTGCTGTACCCACACCAGAGGGGAAATTGGGATGAGCCTGGGACAAGAGGAATGCAGAGGTGGGATTTTGGATGTGTCCTTCCTTAAACCCCTGGGACCCCCAGAATCCAAGTCCTGGAGTACAATCCCAGGAAAAATGAGATGGTTGTGACTCCAAGGGAGGTGTCTGTGGCCAATTGGATCCCTCCTCTGGCTTCAGCCCCAAAAACAGGGGACATTTTTGGCATCTTCCCAGGTGGAAGAAGTGGCTCAATGAGAAATAGTTGATGGACCTCAGGAAAATTTAGCCCTAAAACCAGAGGAGGAAGACGAGTCCTGCCTTCATCCCTGCTCCTGGCAGGACGCTTGGAGCAGCAGGGTCCAGCAGGTGCTGGGCTGTGGCATTCAGAGGCTTCCTTACTGGGAATTTTTGGGAATTCTGGGATCCCTGGCAGGATGGTTTGGGGAGCTGAGGGGGTTTTTAGGGATTTTTGGGTGGATTTGGGATGGAATTCCCATGAAATTCCCCCGATTTTGGGTCTCTCCTGGTTCTCTGAGGAAAGTTCCAGTGGGAATCTTGGGGGATCCCAGTGGGAATTTTTTGGTAATTCCATGAATTCTGGGATCCCAGCTGGAGGTTTTGGGGCAGCTGAAGAGGTTTTTAGGGATTTTTGGGGTGGATTTGGGATGAAATTTGCACAGAATTACCCAGATTTTGGGTGTCTCCTGGTTCTCTGAGGAAAATCCCAGTGGGAATCTTGGGGAATCCCAGGAATTTTGGGGAATTCCGGGAATTCTGAGATTCCCGGCAGGATGTTTTGGGGAACTGAGGGTATTTGTAGGGATTTTGGGGGGGATTTAAGATGGAATTCCCCGATTTTGGGCCTCTCCTGGCTCTCTGAGGAAAACCCGAGTGGGAATTCTGGGATCTCCAGCTGAAGTTTTGGAGAGCTAAGGGGGTTTTTAGGGGTTTTGGGGTGGATTTGAGATTAAATTCCCATGGAATTCCCCCGATTTTTGGCCTCTCCTGGTTCTCTGAGGAAAATCCCAATGGGAATTCTGGGATCCCTAGCTGAAGAGGTTTTGGGGCAGCTGAGGGGGTTTTTGGGGCCTGCCACCCCTCAGCTCCCAGAGCCCCTGCCCGCTGTCCCCGGGCCTGCCTCACCCTCCCCGCGCCGCGGCCTCACCTTGTTGAGGGCCAGGCCCTGGCGGGCGCCGGCCGGGGTCACCTCGTGCAGGATGGCGGCGCCCACCACGGCCCCCAGCAGCTGCGCCGCCACGTAGAAGAGGGCGCGGAGCAGGGAGAGCTGCGAGCCCAGCAGGCAGCCCAGGGTCACGGCCGGGTTGATGTGGGCGCCGCTGACGTGGCCCAGGGCCTGCACCAGCGTCCCGATGGCCAGCCCGAAGGCCAGCGCGATCTGCAGCGTGCTCGGGGCCGGCGCCGAGGGCCAGTTCAGCGCCGAGCCGAGCCCAAAGAGCACGAAGACCAGAGTGGCCAGGAATTCCGCCAAGACGGCCCTGGTGAAGGCGATGGAGCGCAGTTCCCACATCATGGAGCCTCCCAGCAATGATCCTGCCCGCAGTGCCCTCAGTGCCCACCTCCTGCCGTGTCCCTGAGGGTGACCTGGGACGACATTTATATACCTGGAGGAGGGGGGCCTGCAGGATCAGCTGCTGAAGGGGATGGGATCACGGTCCCGGGAAATCTGATGCTTTTTTCCTGCTGTGTTCCAGCTGAGGGAACATCAGATCCTGCCCCTTCTATTAGAGCTGGGGAATGCAGCACTTGCCACCCTGGGGAGGTCATAGATCAGCCTCCAGCAGTGCTGGGAAGGGCTGCTCCCCTTCCCCTGGGCTCCCTTACCTAGGAAGGGCTGCTTACCTTCCTCTGGGCTCCCTTACCTGGGAAGGACTGCTTACCTTCCTCTGGGCTCCCTTACCTGGGAAGGACTGCTCCCCTTCCCCTGGGCTCCCTTACCTGGGAAGGGCTGCTCCCCTTCCCCTGGGCTGCCTTACCTGGGAAGGACTGCTCCCCTTCTCCTGCTCCCCTTCCCCTGGGTTCCCTTACCTGGGAAGGGCTGCTCCCCTTCTCCTGCTCCCCTTCCCCTGGGTTCCCTTACCTGGGAAGGACTGCTCCCCTTCTCCTGCTCCCCTTCCTCTGGGCTCCCTTACCTGGGAAGGGCTGCTCCCCTTCCCCTGGCCTCCCTTACCTGGGAAGGGCTGCTCCCCTTCCCCTGGGCTCCCTTACCTGGGATCTATCCCAGAGCTGCTCTTGCAGCTGGACCTGGAGCATGGAGAGGGCAGGAAGCATAGGGGAGTTTGTGGAGATGGAGCTGAGGTTGGATTGTGTTGAAAATCAGGCCGTGGGCTGTGATTTAACAACCAGAAAAAACAGGAGCATGGAGGGATTCCTGGGGGTGTCCTGTGCAGAGCCAGGAGTTGGAGTCAATGGTCCTTGAGGGTCTCTTTCAGCCGAGGATATTCTGTGATTCCATGAAAAGTGAGTGCAGGGGAGGCACAAAAGGGGTTCAGATTCACTACAGCTCAGCTCCTCAGAGCACCAGAATTTTGCAGCCTTGGCACAAATTTCGTACCCAGAAATTTGGAAATCAATTCCAAAGCAAAGACTGTCAGAAATTCCCATGTGAAAATGTGACCCCAGGGCTGGAGCACCAACTGTGCCCTAATTATGGCAATTTTGGCCAACTCTGCTCTTCAGAAATGTCCTTTTAGTTCTTGGTGTCAATCCCAGAGTGAGAATTTATTCTCTGGGATTTGGTTCTTCCATCTACTCCTTGCCCAGAAAGTTTCTTTTCCCTTTTCTCCATTTCCCGTTCCTGAGGGATGTCTGCAAAACCTTTTCCTCGCCTTGTCACTGGGGTTGGTGGCTTTACTGGAAATTGAGGAGCTGTTTTTTCCTTTTTTCCTCTCCAGAGCCGGCTCTGAGGTGGGATCACTCCTCCAGCTGTAGCTGAAAGAACCACTTTATCCCAGAGGGATGCAGACCAGCAGGACCAAGTGTCCATTTCTGGGCTCTAACAAAGGCTCTTGCTCTACATTAACTGGGTATTTTCCCTTCCAGAGGAGCTGTGCAAGTGCCATGGGACTGATGTTCCATATTGCTGGGATTATATCATGGGATGGTGAGGTCTCCCAGGGCTGGAAGGGACCCACAGGGGTTTTTGAAGGTTCTTTTCTCCAAGGCAGGTCGGGAACAGAGCTCCAGGTGGAGCAGAGGATGATCGTAGGTCCTTTCCAATGGAAATGTTCTTCTCATCTTCCCTCTTCTTGTCTCCCCTTCCTTCCTCCTCCTCTTTCCCTTCCCCTTTTCTTTCTCCTTCTCCTTTCTTTTTTCCCTTCCCCCTTCTTTCCCCGCTTCCTCCATCCCCTGTTCCTTTCTCTTTCCCCCTCCCCTCTCCTCTCCCTCTCCTTTTTCTTCCCTCTAAAAAAAGGTTTTTGGGAACATTGCTCTTAACAAGAGAGGGACTGCAGGAAAAACAAGTCCAGCCCATGGCTGAGTCTGAACAAGGTGGGACTGTGGTCCAATAAAACCTTTTCCTCTGAAAATCCTCCCCTGGGACTGTGTCCCGCCCCAGCATCTCTCCAGCCAGAGCTTTTCCATCAGTGGAGTCAGTCTCGTAAAACAGGTTTGGAGGCTAAAGGGATTTGGGTGCTGCTGAGCCTCAGGATCATGGTCCCGGCCAGGCTCGTGCTCCACATGCCTGGCACAGGGCTCAGCCCTACTCAGGGCAGGAGTTACTCAGGTCTGCAATTACTGCAGGGAGGATGGAAAGCAAATCCAGGTAATTACTGGAGCTCATACCCTGCCTGATTAGTGGTTACTCGTGAGGAGCGTGGGGATGTCTCAGTGCTCAGGACTAATTAAAAGGAAGGAGAAGTCAGCAGGATTAGTTCTGAGCTACTTAGAAGTCCAACCCCATGGTCCTGACTTTTGTCTGGAGATGCAAAACTCATTGCATCTCATTTGTACTCAGCTTAGAGATGCTGGTGCTGAAATTGGAGACGTTTGTTTCGAGCTTGGAGCAGTCTGTGCCATGGCTGGGGGGTTCCTGTGCTGCTGGACTGTGGGGAAGGGGTCAGAGCTGCATTTTGAGACTGGCTATCGTGGTGTCCATGGCATTTGCTGGGAGATGGTGTTTTCCAGCAAGAACAGCCCATCCCAGCTTTCCCCAGAGACCCCCTCAGGGTCTCGGGGTTAAAATTAATGGCTGATCAGGGTTATAATTAATGTTCCCTGGGAGCCCAGGGTCGGAGGGACAGCTCAGTTTGTGGGATTTCCCTCCAGGCAATGGAAAACTGAGGCACACAGGGGGTGCTGGAAGGGGGTTTGGAGTCAGCTGTGGCAGGAGCAGGAGCTCTCCAGAAACCCAGTCTTATTCCCAAAAATCCCTCTAAAAACCAGCTGGGATTGAGGCAGAAAGGAAAAGGTTTTTGGATTCTCTCACCTGAGCCCAAGGTCAGTCCATGGCCCTCGTGGGCCAGACACAGCAGAGGCAGGGCAGGGAACTTTGGGGTCCACAGGGGGAAACACCAAGGATAATTTTCAGGCTAAGATGCAGCAATCAGAGGAAGCCAGAGGAAATGTTGGACTGCACCAAAAACCTCCCAGCCTTTACATGGAACATCTTCAAATCAATTCCCTTGCACTGTAATTCCACTGGTTTTACAGAGGAATCCATCCATGGCACAAAACCAGTCCTGGTGACTCCAGGCACTGAGTCAGTGGCAGAGCCAAAGTTTCCTGGCAGTGCCATGGTTGGGCATTGCCCTGGAAAAATGGGAGATCCCACAAGCTGAAGGGTTGGGAATGGACTGTTGAATCTGTGCTTGTGTCTAGGAGGAGGTCCTGGAGCTGCTGGAGATGATGGAAATGTGGCTTTCCACCTCACCCCAGGTGTGCTGCTGCTTTGAGAGCAGCCAGGAGCATTCCAGCCCTGCAGGGAATCCAGCAAGTTTGGGAAAGTGCATTATTTTACCTGTCAACTCCAGCCCCTGGAGTGTGACGGTGTTATCAGCCCTCCCTGGGACCAAGTGCAAATTTAATGATCTCGAGGAGCTGGTTGGCACCTCTGGGTGCCTCATGCTGGTGCTCTGTGCTGGGGCCTCATGCTGGTGCCCTGTGTTGGAGCCCCATATTGATGTCTCATGTTTGGAGCCCCATGTTTGGAACACCCTGTTGGTGCCCTGTGCTGGTGCCTCGTGTTTGAGCCCTGTGTTGGTGCCTCATCTTCATGTCCTGTGTTTGGAACCCCATTTTGGTGCCCTGTGTTGGAATCCCATGTTTGGAACCCTGTGTTGGTGCCCTGTCTTGGTGCCAATGTTTGGAACCCCATGTTTGGAACCCCTTGATGGTGCCCTGTGTTGGTGCCCATGTTTGGAACCCTGTGTTGGTGCTCATGTGGGTGCTCCAGGTTTGAGCCCTGTGTTGGAGCCTTGTGTTAGTGCCCGTGTTCCAGCCCATGGATTCCCTGTGTTCATGTCCCATTTTGGAACTCCATGCTGGAGCCTCATGTTTGGAACCTCTTGATGGTGCCCTGTGTTGGTGCCAATGTTTGGAACCCTGTATTTGTGCCCCATGTTGGAGCCCTGTGTTTGGAACCCCGTGCTGGTGTCCAGTGTTTGCAGCCTTGTGTTGGTGCCCATGTTTGGAACTCCATTTTTGTAACGGTGTGTTGGTGCCCTGTGTTTGACCCCCATGTTGGTGCCTGTGTTGGTGCCTCGTGTTTGGAGCCCCATTTTGGTGTCTCATGTTGGAACCCTGTGTTTGGAACCCCGTGTGGGTTCCCCGTATTTGGAACCCTGTCTTGGTGCCCTGTGTTGGAGCCCCATGATTGGAACTCCGTGTTGGTGTCCCATGTTGCAGTGCTGTGTTTGGAACCCGGTGTTTGGAGCCCTGTATTGGTGCCCTGTGTGGGTTCCCTGTGTTTGGAATCTGCTGTTGGTGCCCCGTGTTTGAGCCCCATGTTGGTGTCCATGTTTGGAACCCTGTGTTTGGAATCCTGTGTGGGTTCCCTGTGTTTGGAATCTGGTGGTGTCCATGTTTCAAACCCCGTGTTGGTGCCCTGTGTTGGAACCCTGTGTTGGAACCCTGTGTTTGGAGCCCTGTGTGAGATTCCTTTGTTTGGAATCTGGTGTTGGTGCCCCGTGTTGGTGTCCGTGTTCGGAACCCCCTGTTTGAGTCCCGTGTTGGTGTTTGTGTTTGGAGCCCCATGTTTGGAACCCCCTGTTTGGAGCCCTGTGTTTGAACCCTGTGTTGGTGTCTGCGTTTGAACGCCATGTTTGGAACCCCGTGTTTGGAGCCCTGTGTGGGTTCCCTGTGTCTGGAATCTGGTGGTGTCCATGTTTGAACCCCGTGTTTGGAACCCTGTGTTTGAGTCCTGTGTTGGTGTTTGTGTTTGGAACCCCCTGTTTGGAACCCCCAGTCGGAGCCCCGTGTTTGAGCCCCGTGTTTGGAATCCCCTGTTTGAGCCCCATGTTTGAGCCCCATGTTTGGAACCCCATGTTTGGAACCCCCAGTCGGAGCCCCGTGTTTGAGCCCCATGTTTGAGCCCCGTGTTTGAGCCCCATGTTTGGAACCCCATGTTTGGAATCCCCTGTTTGAGCCCCATGTTTGGAACCCCATGTTTGGAACCCCCTGTTTGAGCCCCGTGTCTGAGCCCCATGTTTGGAACCCCATGTTTGGAACCCCATGTTTGGAATCCCCTGTTTGAGCCCCGTGTCTGAGCCCCATGTTTGGAACCCCATGTTTGGAACCCCCTGTTTGAGCCCCATGTCTGAACCCCATGTTTGGAACCCCATGTTTGGAACCCCATGTTTGGAACCCCATGTTTGGAATCCCCTGTTTGAGCCCCATGTCTGAGCCCTGTGTTTGAGCCCCGTGTTTGGAACCCCATGTTTGGAACCCCCTGTTTGAGCCCCGTGTCTGAGCCCCGTGTTTGAGCCCCGTGTTTGGAACCCCATGTTTGGAACCCCCTGTTTGAGCCCCGTGTCTGAGCCCCATGTTTGGAACCCCATGTTTGGAACCCCCTGTTTGAGCCCCGTGTCTGAGCCCCATGTTCAGCCCCGTGCTAGTGCTGCAGGAAAGGTGCCGCTGCTGCGTTTCAAAGAACGTTTTGAAGGTGCCGTATTTTGAAGAACGTTTTGCAAGGCAGGGAATGGTTCTTGCACAACCAGGAGCTCCTCCAGTGCTTTAGATGGCCCTGATATCTCTGCTCCCCTGGCTTCCAGGAAAGTATAAACATCCCGAGGTATCTCCATTCCATCTGAAATACCTCGAAGCCACAAAAACACTTATTGCATAAACAACGCGCAGTTTTCCTGCTTGGATCCCTCCCATCACAAGAGTCCCATGTGCTGCCCAGACCCTGCTGGAAATCCCATTTTCTGCTCTTTTCTGGGAGCAGGGAGCACCTGCAAGCAACTCCCCCTCCTCTGAAACAGCCTAAGGGACAACCTGAACTGCTGCTTTCCATGGCAGCCAAAGCCCTTTTCATTGGACACCAGAGAATCCACCACTGGAATAAGGCTCAGGAGAAAATATTGTACAAATTGAATGGTTTTGGTTCTGCTGTTCCTCGAAATGCAAGATTTCTGTCCCACAAAGGAGGGGGGAAACTGAAATGAGTAAAACTGGAATAGGTAAAACTGGAGTGGGTAAAACTGAAATCCTGACTCGGAGAGTTCTCCAGGAGCAGCCCTTAAAAGAAAAAAAAAATCTTGTATTGTGACAAATGCTGTTCTGTTGGCTGCCTGGAAAAATGGATGTGTCTGAGCATTTGGTCCCATCCTGCTCCTCAGCAGAGTGTGGGGAATGGCAGCTGTGGGCTTGGGAAGCAGATGGGAATGAAGGAATGGACTCTTCTGTCTTGAGGTCAGCAGGAAGTGTCCTGGAAGCCCCTTGGCCTGGCCTCCAGCTGGGAATTGGAGCAGCAGCAATTTGGCTCCAGGGATCTTTGCACCCTGCAGGTTCTGATCCTGGTAGGATGCCCAGACAGGAGGGGCTGTGAGTGGGGGTCCCTCAGCAGGGACAGGACCAAGCATGGGTCCCTCCCTGTGGGAGGGAGCCTGTGCTGGTTTTTTTCCAGGATTTGGCTCCTGCTGCCTGATTCCATACTGGTTTGGGTTGGAAAGGGTATTAAAAACCATTGAATTCCAACCCCTGCCATGGCAGGGACACTTCCCACTATCCCAGGCTGCCCCAAGCCCTGTCCAACCTGGCCTGGGACACTTCCAGGGATGGGGCAGCCACAGCTGCTCTGGGAAATCCATTCCAGGGCCTCCCCACCCTCCCGGGGAGAATTCCATCCCAATATCCCATCCATCCCTGCCCTCTGGCACTGGGAGCCATTCCCTGTGTCCTGTCCCTCCATCCCTTGTCCCCAGCCCCTCTCCAGCAGGGAGCTGTGGCAGCCAGGGAGGGCTTTAAGGTCCCTTTTGGTGACCATCAGGAGAAGGGATTTTCTCCCAGTGTCCAATTCCATCCAAAGGACGTTCACCCAGAGGAGCAAAGCAGGGAAAGAATCCCCACCTTCTCTGCTTTTCACCTCAAGTCCTAAATCCCTTTTTGCACAGAGCTGCTGTTGGCTCTGGCTGTGTTTGTTGTTCCTCAGGGAGGCACATGGATTATTGCAGCCCCGATTCCCTCCAGTGCCTCCCGAAGGGACCTTGGGTGCTGGCCAGGAGCAGAACCTGCCTGAGAGGCTTTGCTTGGTTCCTTTATCCCATCTCAAGGACTTGCAAGTTCAGTCCTGAATGTTTGCCCGGGCTTTAGTGCAGGCAGACAGCAAGACTGGTGCTGCCAGAGCCAGGCTGTGGATTCTGCTGGGATCAGGACATTCTCGTGGCTGTGGAGACCGTCACAGAGATCTCTTTATGAAAAATCTTTTCTTTAAGATTTTTCCTTCTGAGAAGCTGTGGCCTCAGAGGCAGATGTAAACAATTGTTATCTGCTGCTGTGGAATGCAACAGGTCCGTCTAGATTGGCCCATCTTAGATGTTTATAATTAATGGCCAATCCAGGACTGAGCTCTCTCAGACAGAGTCCGAGAGAGCTGGCCTTGTTATCATTCTTTCTAGTCTGTTCTTAGCTTAGCTTAGCCTTCTGAGGAAACCTTTCCTTTCCTTTTCTTTTTAGTATAATGTAATATATTTATATGATAAAATAATAAATCAAGCTTTCTAAATATAGAGTCAGATCTACATCTCTCCCTTCATCCTGAAGACCCCAGTGACCACTGTCACAGTGGAGACCACGGAGCCTTTTGGCCCAGCAGGAATCATGGAACAGTTTGGGTTGGAAAGGACTTTAAAGCAATCCTGTCCCACCCCTGCCATGGCAGGGACACCTCCTGCTATCCCAGGTTGCTCCAAGCCCTGTCCAGCCTGGCCTTGGACACTTCCAGGGATGGGGCAGCCACAGCTGCTCTGGGATTTGGCCATTCCCAACATCCCATGGCATCAGAGATGGAAGCTGGGACCTCCCTTCAATCCCACCTAAGGGATGGCAGAGAGAACATTCTTCCCTTGGGTGCTGAAGTTCAGGCCAGGGTATATAAACATTTATAGGAAAATAATGTATGCTTTTCTCTCAAATCCATGAAAGAACTCCAGCCAGACTCCAGGACATCCAGGAACCAGCAGACTCCTGTGGGGGTCCCAGCTGTTGGTTTTTCTGGGTCTGGATTGAAGGCACTTGAGACAGTTATTTGTGTTTGGACTCAGGTTTTTATTATTTCTTATCAGTAAAACAGTCTCACTACTGTGAGTTCAGCAGCAAGGCACAAAATGGCCAACAATGTCTTGTTACAAGGCCTTTTAAGACTAAACTATCCAATTAAGAGCTGACACCTGGATTATTTTCCCTTTTAACCCGATAACTGATCCCAAAGAGCAGACTAATGCAGATTTTTCTGCCCAATTACAAAATTCCACCCAAACCCATGAAGAAGGAAGAAGCATGAAGAAGCAGCCCAGGAGGACATCCTGTGCCCTCCATCTTGCATACTAAAAATCCCAAAACCTCAATTTCTCACCAAGTGATACACCTACCCTGCTCTCTATAATCTATTTCACACTTTTGTGGATTCCAGTCTAGCTTGAAGTCTAGGAAACTTTCTCCATGAATGAGGGTCAAAGTCAGGGCACCCCAGAGCAGACAGAGAAATATTCCTGGTGCTCTGGGTTTCCACAGACTCCCAAGTGATGGAGCCCCCGTGGCCCTGCTGGCTGCTGGAAGCTCTTTGCCACCTGCCTGGGCAGGAATGTGACATCAGTGAGGAGCAGGAGGGTGGGACACGACCCTGGTGACAGAGCTGGGCAGGAGAGCTCAGCTGGGCTGCCCCGGGGTTTGTTTGCACAACCAAAGAACTCAGAGAGCCCCAGTGCTGCGGGTGGGACTGGGGAGTGGCGGTGACACCGAGCAGTGACACGGAGCAGTGACGAGCAGCGACACGGGGCAGTGCCAGCCCGAGCTCAGCTTTCCTCATTTTATGTAAATCTCAGTAATCCGGGGCCGTGGGCTGGAAGGGAATGAGCTCTGGGAGATGCCAGCCCCAGGTGACCCCAGAGTTGAAAAGGAAATTAAAACCAGTGTTAGATGCTGCTGGGAATTGGTTCTGGTGGTGGCTCTAGGAATGATGTCCCATATTTCCTCCTCACCTGGCACCTGCAGCCCCTTTTCCCTGTCCCCTCCAGCCCTGGGGATCCAAGGTTCTCATTCCCTGTCCCCTCCTGTCCTGTCCCCTGCACATTATCCCTGTGCCAGTGCCTTTCCTGGGGAGCTGCTCCTGATGAGGAGTGGGCAGGGATGGGCAGGGAAAGAAGAGGCTTATTGCCAAAAATCCCTCTGAAAACCAGCTGGGATTGAGGCAGAAAGAAAAAGGGTTTTCGCTTCTCTCACCTGAGCCCAAGGTCAGTCCATGGCCCTCATGGGCCAGACACAGCAGAGGCAGGGTAGGGAACTTTGGGATCCACAGGGGAAAAAACCAAGGATAATTTTCAGGCTGAGATGCAGCAATCAGAGGAAGCCAGAGGAAATGTTGGACTGCACCAAAAACCTCCCAAGCCTTTACATGGAACATCTTCGAATCAATTCCTGAGCAAGAACTGCTCCTGCCTCTGCTTTGGGGGAGTGTGGAACTGGGATCTGGGTATGGAGCTGGAATCCACATGTGGAGGGGGGATCTGGGTATGGAGCTGAGATCTGGGCACTGAGCTGGGATCTGGGTATGGAGCTGGGATTGGGATCTGGGCACTGAGCTGGGATCTGGGCACTGAGCTGGGATCTGGGTATGGAGCTGGGATCTGGGACTGAGCTGGGATCTGGGTATGGAGCTGGGATCTGGGCACTGAGCTGGGATCTGGGTACTGAGATGGGATCTGGGACTGAGCTGGGATCTGGGTACTGAGATGGGATCTGGGACTGAGCTGGGATCTGGGTACTGAGATGGGATCTGGGCACTGAGCTGGGATCTGGGTATGGAGCTGGGATCTGGGCACTGAGCTGGGATCTGGGTATGGAGTTGGGATCTGGGTGTGGAGCTGGGATCTGGGCACTGAGCTGGGATCTGGGCACTGAGCTGGGATCTGGGTATGGAGCTGGGATCTGGGCACTGAGCTGGGATCTGGGTATGGAGCTGGGATCTGGGCACTGAGCTGGGATCTGGGTATGGAGTTGGGATCTGGGTGTGGAGCTGGGATCTGGGCACTGAGCTGGGATCTGGGCACTGAGCTGGGATCTGGGTACTGAGCTGGGATCTGGGCACTGAGATGGGATCTGGGTACTGAGCTGGGATCTGGGCACTGAGATGGGATCTGGGCACTGAGCTGGGATCTGGGCACTGAGCTGGGATCTGGGCACTGAGATGGGATCTGGGCACTGAGATGGGATCTGGGTACTGAGATGGGATCTGGGTATGGAGCTGGGATCTGGGACTGAGCTGGGATCTGGGTATGGAGCTGGGATCTGGGTATGGAGCTGGGATCTGGGTATGGAGTTGGGATCCACATGTGGAGGGGGGATCTGGGTATGGAGCTGGGATCTGGGCACTGAGCTGGGATCTGGGTGTGGAGCTGGGATCTGGGCACTGAGTTGGGATCTGGGTACTGAGCTGGGATCCAGGTGTGGAGCTGGGATCTGAGCACTGAGCTGGGATCTGGGTACTGAGCTGGGATCCAGGTGTGGAGCTGGGATCTGACAGCCCCAGCATTCCCAGTGCTGGGTTCCTGAGTCCAGGGGGGCGTTGCAGGACCAGTTCATTGCTGAACGTCGATCCCACCCAGGATGGGATCCAGGGAAGTCTCTGTGCCCAGAACCAGGAGGACAGGGACGGTTTCTGTCCTCCAACAGCTGCCCCCTGCCTGGAGCTGCCCCTCCTGGGGCTGGAAGGGATTGGAAGCCAGTCCTGGGCTCTGGGACAGCATCAGGAGCAAAGTTGGGTGCTTGTGATGGATTCCCAGAGCTCCATCTCACCAAGCTGCCTCTGGGAGCTGCTCTGGCAACCTCCAGACACAGCAAATGAAACCCTCACACTTCTCATGATCCCTACATTGCTTCAGGAAGTTTTTCCCATGGGGATTGAGTCTGGGACGGTGAGAGAAGCAGGCAAAGGGGCAGAACAGCTCCACAAGCTGGACACGCCCAGGGAAAGGCCTCCAGAGCCCTCAGGGCTGGCTGCAGCCCTTCCCACCAGCCCGGATTCTGCAGAGGTCTCCGTGTGATCAACAGCTGGAAAAGGGCTGGGACAGACTCCAAAACTGCTCCCAAAACCTTTGTTTTTACACAGAAGGTTTAGGCAGGAGCTCCAACCTCTTGCTTTTCAATTTTCAGTGGGAGGGCCATTTCTCTTCCCTCCTTCCATCTCTTTTCATCACCTCCTTCACCTTCCATCCTCCATGTCCCTGCTTCTGGTTCCTGGTCCTTCCCAGACCCCTCCTCAATGCCGAGGCTGAAATGAGACAAGCCCAAAGTGGTTTCTGCAAAGCCTCTGCCTCCTTCTCCCTGTGGAGGAGGAAGGGGAGGGTGAGGGTTCAGGGTGGGATATTTTTGTTTGTGGTGACTGGATTTCAGTGGGGCTGGGGCGTGGTGAGGCCTGGGTTGGGATTTGCCCTCCTGCCACGTTACAGTACAGAGACTTTTGGAGGAGTTTTGTTTTTAAATCTGGGCTGTGGCTCTGGTTTCCTCCCGTGCCCATGCCCGTGCTGATGGGATTTGGCCCCGCTGTCACTGTGATTTGCTTTGGCTCTCTGAGCTGTGCTGAGGCTGGGGAGCCCTGGCAGCTCCTCGAGGCTGTGCCAGCCAGTCCAGCGTGAGGAAAGCTCTGAAATCCTCTCCTGGGTGGGGACAGAGCTGCCCAGGGAGCTCAGAATTTCATTTTGCTGCTCCAGTGGAGTTTGTGAATCTGCTGCCCTGGAATCCAAACGGGGTTGGGCCTTGCTGGGGGTGGAGGAGCTTTGCTGTACCCCAAAACCTGGGACAATCCACCCAAAGAGCACAAACTAAGGCTAAAAGAGTTCTGCCTGGAGGTTTTGGGGATGAAGGTCCCAGTGTGGCACAGGGAGAGCTGGGGGCAGCCCCAGGTCCATCCTGGGAGGGATGGAGCCATTCCCTCGTGGTGGAATGGGGGAGACAAAGAAATCTGCCCCCATTTAGGGGCTGAAGGGGCTTTCCAGGCAGAGATGTGAGAAATGCAGGGAGGTCATGGGAAAGGTGGGGTTTGGGGAGGAAAGAGAAGAAGGAAGGGGATTTTGGGATGTCTGGAGGAAAGCGAGGACTTTGTGTCCCAGGGATGAAGGTCAGGGAGGCATCAGCCACAGGCCTGGTTTACAAACTGCTGCAAGAACCTGGAGAGGTGCAGTGCAGATATTGGGAAGGAATTCCTCCCTGTGAGGGTGGGGAGGCCCTGGAATGGATTTCCCAGAGCAGCTGGGGCTGCCCCTGGATCCCTGGCAGTGCCCAAGGCCAGGTTGGACATTGGGACAGTGGGAGGTGTCCCTGCCCTGGTCCCTTCCAACCCAAACCATTCCAGGATTCCCTGATTCTGCAGTTCCATTCTGGGACATCCTTAGGCCAGGTGGGAAATACCCTTCCTTCTAAACTTGGGCTTCCAGGGCAAGGACAGAGGATCCTTCCAGGAGAACACCAGCAAGCCTGGGCTTTGAGCCAATTGCTGGGAATTTGGGCTCTGGAACCACGGAACCTGCAATACCCTGGGCTGGAAAGGACCCCCAAGGATCACCAAGTCCTTCCTCCATGTGCTCTCCAGTCATGTCACCAGCACAGTGACTCCTGGGCCAGGAGCAGTGTCAGACACTCCTGTGGCCACCCTGGGCTGTGTTCTATTGTAAGAGCCTGAATGAGGGATGTGGGGCTCCAGGCAGCTCTTCAAAATGCAGTTTATGGTATACAAAATGCAGTTTATGGTATACAAAATGCAGTTTATGGTATACAAATGCAGTTTATTGTATCCAAAATGCAGTTTATTGTATCCAACATGCAGTTTATGGTATACAAAATGCAGTTTATTGTGTACAAAATGCAGTTTATTGTATACAAATGCAGTTTATTGTGTACAAAATGCAGTTTATTGTATCCAAAATGCAGTTTATTGTGTACAAAATGCAGTTTATTGTATCCAAGACGTTACAGTAGTCCAGGGTGGTGGGTGACAGAGCTGTGCCCACAGCTGTCAGCTCCAGCTGCAGGCAGGCCTGGAGACCCTTAGTTTATCTTACAAATGCATTTTATACTTTTCTTTGCTGATCATCTTAATACAGTAGAACCAATCTATACCTTAACTTTTATCTATAGCCTATCATAACTACTGTAATTACCATATTCACGTTACTGTTCTCCAGTCACTAACAGTCAGTACATTACAGTTTAAGCTAGAAGTTGTTTTTCAGTTTTCTTGCAGTGGAAAATTCTGAGACCTTTTTTCTACTTGCAACTTTGCTGCCTTGTTTGCCTGTGCTATCTTTCTGCTTGGTAAAACATCTTCTTGTTTGGGGTGGGTTTATCCTTTGCTCTAAGCCATAAAAACCCCCTTCTAACTAACACACCCTTTGCATCCTTGGTCAGCCAGCAAGACTTGGCTCAGCAATCAAAACTTGCTTCCATCTCTATTCCTTCTTCAGATTCTACATTCAAATATCTTTCAATATCAATATATTGAATATATTGATATATATTATATATCAAATGTATATATCTATATCAAAACTTGCTTCCATCTCTGTTCCCTCTTCAGATTCTACATTCAAAAATCTTTCTGCCAAGCGTCTGTGAGACTTTCCTGTCAAACTTTCATCCTTCCCTGTCGAACTTTCATCCTTCCCAGCATTATATAAAGTCCCTGCAGAGCAGCTGCGAGCAGCAGGAACTGCTCTGGAGGCTCTGCCAGTGTCCCCAAACCTGTTCTGCTCCCCCTCCCAGCCAGGCCTGGGAGCTCTTGAGCAATTCCTGCCCTGCGGCAGCCCGGCTGCACCCGGGGGCAGGACAGGGAGCGCTGCCAGGGCCTGAGAGCTGCTCAGTTTAATCCTGGGCAGAGCCAGGCTGGCCTGCAGTGTTTGCAGTGTTTGCTCGGCCCGGGAGCACCCGGAGCTGCTGCTCCGACGTGGCAGCGCCCATTTCGCTTCCGTTTGCTCCTTTGTGTCCGCACTGCCAGGAAAATTCATCCACAAACCTCAGAGTTTGTGTCCAAAGTGGAGACTGAGGAGTCCTTTTGCTTTACTCCAATAAAGGCAGAGGCCATGGGGCATTCCCCTGGGGTGTCTCAGATTTTTGGAGGATGCAGCCTCCTTTCTATCCCAATTTCCAGCCACATTTCCCTTCTCTCTTTCCCCATTTCTGAGGTAATTGAGAGGTTCAGACTTCCCAGAACACCTGACACCAGAGATTTCCCTCTAATGTATAACCCTCCATTTTAATTTTTAATTCTTATGGAATTTAGGGGTTTTTCCCCATTTCTGAGGTACTTGAGAGGTTCAGACTTCCCAAAACACCTGGTCCCAAAGATTCCCCTCTTATGCATAACTCTCCCTTTTAATTTTTAATTCTTATGGAATTTTAGGGGTTTTCCTTCCCCATTGTTTCTTTCATCTTTCAAGATCCAATTTCATTTATCAGCAAACCCAAAGTTTATTTGTAAAAGCAAATCTCTTTTTCCATTCATCAATCAGTGGAATCCTTCCCATTGTTTCTTTTATCTCCCAGTGCTGGTTTTATCCACCAGCAGACCCAGAGCTGGTTTGGAAAGACAAATCCCTCATTCCTCTCAACACTGTCCCCTGTGACCCATGGAAATCTCACACCACCAGCCCTGGAGGTGTTCAAAGAAATAAACCAGCCCCCAATTTCTCCAAACAGGAGAAAATTTCTTATTTCCAGGCCCAAATTTCTCCAAACACCCCAATTGCCTTGGTCCCAAGGCAGGGATGAAACAGGAGCTTCCTCAGCTGCTGCTCCTCATGGCTGCTGCCCACCAGGGCAGGCCAAGCCCTCATTAATTAAAGTGGCTGCTCAGGGTTATAATTAATGTTCCCTGGGAGCCCAGGGTCGGGGGGACGGCTCAGTTTGTGGGATTTCCCTCCAGGCAATGGAAAGCTGAGGCACACAGGGGGTGCTGGAAGGGGGTTTGGGGTCAGCAGGAGCTCTCCAGGCCTGAGTGCAGAAACCCAGGAGAACATTCCCACCCCAAAGTGTCCAGCTCATCCAGCTCCCTCCCCCAGGTGTTCAGGGAGTGTTGTCCCACCCTTCAGGAACATCCTGGGGAGGAAGGAGGAGACATTTCAGCTGGAGGGGGCTGGGTGGGAGTCAAGAGGCAAGAGCTGGCCGGGAATCACGGAATGGTTGGGTGGGAAAGGACCTTAAAGCCCATCCAGTCCCAGGGCAGGGACACCTCCCTCTGTCCCAGGGGGCTCCAAACTCCTCCAAACTGGCCTTGGGCACTGCCAGGGATGGGGCATCCTCTGGGAAATCCATTCCAGGGCCTCCCCACCCTTCCTCACATCCACTCTAAATCTTTCCTCCTTTAGTTAAAAACCTTTCTCCCTTGTCCTGTCCGGGTTTCCATCTCCCATGGAGGTGAAGCTCCAAGGCTGGCAGCCCTGGGAAGCTCCCTGGGGTGTTGGCAGGGCTCTGCCTCTCAAGGACAAGGAGGATTTAATTTCTTTTATTCTGCAAACCCCTCTCTGTGCATTCCCTGATGTTCCCAGCCTGCAGGTTAATCCCCACCCAGGGACCAGGGATTTAGCATTAATAATCCATGGATAATTCAGCGGCCTGGGTAAATTCCTGAATTTTTAATGTTTTATTTTCAAGCCCACAGCACAGCTTTCACTGCCAGGGTTTTTTTCCCTCTTGGGATGGGGGAGAGAGTATTTACTGAGGGCTTCTGGGTGTGCCACTGTGGATGGTGGTGCAGCAAATCCCTTAATTATCCCATCAGGTTCCCTTTCCTTTGTTTTTGATGTGATTGAGTGCTCAGCAAAGTTGTTTTAATCCTGCAAAATCCCTGGTGGATTTGGCCGGGTGTGGCCTGGACAGAGGTTTTTTATTGCCATTATTTCTCAGTCTGAGTGTTGAAGGGAAGAGTGAGGAGGGGAATGGCCAGGGCTGGAGCTGGATGGGTGTGCCAGACACCTGCACCTGGGATCTTCTCCCTGTGGGATGGGCCCTGGGGACAATCAACACCTTGGGAGGACCTTTGGGAGCTGCCAGCTCAAACAGGAGAACAAGGATCCAGCTTGGAGCAGGGTTTGCAAGGAAGAAGGGTCCCTGCAAGCCTGAGGGGTCTGCTCTTCATCACTCAGCTCAAACAGAACAAGGATCCAGCTTGGAGCAGGGTTTGGGGGGAGGAAGGGTCCCTGCAAGCCTGAGGGATCTGCTCTTCATCACTCAGCTCAAACAGAACAAGGATCCAGGCTTGGGGCAGGGTTTGGGGGAAAGGAGGGTCCCTGACAGCCTGAGGGGTCTGCTCTTCATCACTCAGCTCAAACAGAACAAGGATCCAGGCTTGGAGCAGGGTTTGGGGGAAAGGAGGGTCCCTGCAAGCCTGGGGGATCTGCTCTTCATCACTCAGCTCAAACAGAACAAGGATCCAGGCTTGGGGCAGGGTTTGGGGGGTCCCTGCCAGCCTGGGGGATCTGCACTCCATCAGCTCAAACAGAACAAGGATCCAGGCTTGGGGCAGGGTTTGGGGGGAGGAAGGGTCCTGCCAGCCTGACGGATCTGCTCCCCATCACTGCAGGCTGGGCAGAGTCATCCTCCTCTTCCCCAGGAGCAAGCAGAGCCCTGAGGGCTCTCCCAGATGCTTTTCCTGGCCCAGGAGGGACCTGGTGGCTCCTCAGAGAGGAGCTGGTGCCTGGTGGTGCTGGATTGGGTGCCAGGCTGGGCCAGGAGGGGAGGCTGAGGTCCCCTGGGTGGGGATGGACCTTGGACACTCCTGGAGCTGGGCCAGGGGGGATCAGGCTGGGATCAGGGCAGGGCTCTTCCCCAGGGGGTGCTGGGGTGCTGAACAGCCTCCCCAGGGATTGGTCATGGCCCCAAGGCTGCCAGAGCCCCTGGAGCCTCTGGGCACCCCTCTCAGGCACAGGGTAGGATTTTGGGGTGCGTGTGCAGGGCCAGGGGTTGGACTGGATGATCCTGGGGTCCCTTCCTGTCACCCTGATGTTTTAAGATGTTTTTAAGCCTTCTGTTGTTTACATTTTTGTAACAAACTTTCTCACACACTTTTTGTAAATAACTTATCATTTTGCATTCTTTTATGGAAAAAGAGACATTTAATAGACTGCTAGTTTACCCAGTGTCATTGCAGAGGTGGCACTTTCCCTCTCCAATCCACTGTCACTTTTGGAAATCTATAAATATTGAAGTCAAAAAATAAACTCCCCTTTTTTACCTTGAAAACAACAGCGTGTCCACGTCATGTTATTTCATGTCATCTAGTGACACCTTCCCACTGAGGGTGTTCCCTGAACACAGCAGGGCAGGGGCTGCAGTCTCTTCCCTGCTGTTTTATCCAGGAGGAGCTGCTGGGGTTGTGGCTTTGCTGGGAGTTTTTTCCCCTCCCAGAGGAAAAGTTTCCCCTCTTGGAGCCTTTCTAGCCTGGGATGGAGCTGTGGGATCTGGACTTGAGGCTCCAAGGCTCCTGCCCGGGCTGGGCAGCAGAGCCCTGGGGTGTGACCGTGCTCACAGGGGTCTGAGGATGAGGGAAGAGATGAGGATCTGACTCCATGTTTCAGAAGGCTTGATTTATTACTTTATGATATACATTACATTAAAACCATACTAAAAGAATAGAAGAAAGGATTTCATCAGGAGGCTGGCTAAGGATAGAATAGGAAGGAATGATAACAAAGGTTTGTGGCTCGGACTCTCTGTCAGAGCCAGCTCACTGTGATTGGCCATTAATTAGAAACAACTAACATGACACGAATTAAAGATCTACTTGTTGCATTCCACAGCAGCAGATAACCATTGTTTACATTTTGTTCCTGAGGCCTCTCAGCTTCTCAGGAGGAAAAATCTTAAGGAAAGGATTTTTCATAAAAGATGTCTGCGACACTGGGGCTCCCTGAGGAGTTGGGCTCACAAAGCACCTGAGCTCCTGTTCCCAAGCCCCTGGAGCCCTGCCTGGAGGGTGTCATCCCCTGAGCATGTTGGAGTCCTTTTCCCATCCCTGTGCTCAGTAATTTACCCGTGGTTGTTTATCCATCCTTGTTCTTGGCTGTTTGTCCGTCTGTCACAGACATCTTTTATGAAAAATCCTTTCTTTAAGATTTTTCCTCCTGAGAAGCTGAGAGGCCTCAGGAACAAAATGTAACCAATGGTTATCTGCTGCTGTGCAATGCAACAGGGGCATCTGTGATTGGTCTCATGTTGGTTGTTTCAAATTAATGGCCAATCACAGTCAGCTGGCTCTGACAGAGAGTCTGAGACAGAGCCTTTGTTATCATTCTTTGCTATTCTATCCTTAGCCAGCCTTCTGAGGAAATCCTTTCTTCTATTCTTTTAGTATAGTTTTAATGTAATATATATCATAAAATAATACATCAGCCTTCTGAAACATGGAGTCAGATCCTCGTCTCTTCCCTCACCTTCAGACCCGGGTGAACACGGTCACAGTCCATGCTCACCCTCGCAGGGCAGCAGAATCCGGGCACCAGCCTGGGCTCAGTTTCTCTCCCTCCCTTGGGCCCTGCCCAGGTCTCTCAGCCCCTGCCCAGCTCCGGGAGAATGAAGCCCTTGAGGAGCCGCAGGTGAAGTGGCCCTGAATTGACTCGGAATAATCCTGACAGGTCCTGCGGAATCGCCCCTTTCCGACTGAATGGCTCGGGCTGGGTCCGTGCGGATGCCAAGGCTGCTTTGCTTGGCTGCATTCCTGCCCTTCCAGCCCGTGCTTTCCTTTTAACCCTTCCTTTCCCGGCTTCTCCGCAGAATCCAGGAGCGGGGATGGTTTTCCCACCCCGTTTCTCTGCAAAGATTCCTCACCTTCTCTGCGCTGGGCCTGGAGTTTGTCACGTTTTCTTGTGTTTTAATTTTTTTTTTTTTTTTCCTGCCGGCAGAGTGCTCAGAACAGCTGATTTATTGTTTGTACCTCTGTTATCCACCTGGCAAACTCAGGAGCGACTGGAAGGGGCTGGGGAGGGACGGGAGGGGGGATGGAGGCTCTCAGCTCCAAATTGTTCCCATTTTGGGGGAACAGAGAGCGCGGCTGCTCTGCTGAGAGCTCCCATTCCTCTCCAGCCCCTCTCCTGGGCTCCAGGTGGAGCCTCGGCTGTGTTTCCTCTGTCCTGGGTCTGTGGCAACCCCTTCACCCTTCCAAAGGGACAATTTCCCCCCTGTCCTGCTGCCTGTGGCACAAGAGCAGATGTCCCCATCTCCCTGTGCCCAGAGGTTGTATTGCCCCCTCAGGCTCTGTCAGAGCGCTGAAAACCCCGATTCCCTCAGCGCCCCTTCCCCTGGGCTGGGAGATCCCCACTGTCCCCCTGCCCATGGGCTCGGATCAATAACACCGATCAATAATCTGCTCTGGGGATGGGGCTGCTCCAGACCCTCCCTGTGCCCCCCTGGGGCTGTAGTGGCCCCGAGGGGACAAGGTGGGACCCAGGAGCCTCCAGTGCGGGGTTCCTCCCTCCTGCCCTGTGCCAGTGCGGGATTTCTCCCTCCTGCCCTGTGCCAGTGCGGGGTTCCTCCCTCCTGCCCTGTGCCAGTGCGGGATTTCTCCCTCCTGCCCTGTGCCAGTGTGGGGTTCCTCCCTCCTTCCCTGTGCCCGTGCGGGGTTCCTCCCTCCTGCCCTGTGCCAGTGTGGGATTCCTCCCTCCTGCCCTGTGCCCGTGCGGGATTTCTCCCTCCTGCCCTGTGCCAGTGCGGGATTTCTCCCTCCTGCCCTGTGCCCGTGTGGGATTCCTCCCTCCTGCCCTCTGCCCGAGTCCGGCTCAGGCCGTCCCCTCTTGTCCCACTGGAGCCTCCAGCCCCCAGAGCACCCCCAGGATATGTGGGAGCTGCTCCCACGGTTGGCTCTGAGGCTGCAGCACCAAAGACTCCTCAGAGCCTCCCTCCCTTTCCAAATCCCAGTCCTGAGGTTCAGCAGCTCTGGGGAAGCTGATCCCAGCCCTGGAGTGGGACCCTGTCCCTGCATCCTCCCCAAACCTGGATCATCCCTGTTCCTGGATCCCCACATCCTCCCCATCCCTGCACCCTCCCCATTCCTGACCCCAACCCTTCACCCTCCTGGGTGCTGTGTCTGTCCATTCTCCCCATCCAACCCTGCATCCTCCCCATCACATCCTCCCAGGCTCTGCATTCCTGCATCCTCCCTAGCCCTGCATCCTCCCTAACCCTGCATCCTCCCTAGCCCTGCATCTTCCCCATCCCATCCTCCCAGGCTCTGCATTCCTGCATCCTCCCTAACTCTGCATCCTCTTCAACACCCCAACCCTGCATTATTCCCATCCCATCCCATCCCATCCCATCCCATCCTCCCCTCCCATCCCATCCCATCCCATCCCATCCCCTCCCATCCCATCCCATCCCACCCATCCCATCCCATCCCATCCCATCCCATCCCATCCCATCCCATCCCATCCCATCCCATCCCTGCATCCTCCTCATCACCCCAACTCTGTGGCCTCTCCATCCCTAAGCCCATCCCTGCATCCCCCCCATCCTGCTCCTCTCTCCATCCTGACCCTCTCTCCATCCCAGTCCTTTCCCCATCCTGACCCTCTCTCCATCCCGACCGTCTCCCCACATCGACCCTCTCTCCCTCCCGCCCCTCTCCCCATCCCGACCCTCTCTCCCTGCCCTCCCGGCTCCCCTGCTCTCCGGGCTGCCAGTGGTACAGCCCTCCCTCCCTCCTGCCTGCATTGCCCGCTGCTCGGGGACGCTGCTGGCAGCGAAGGCAGCGCTGCGGGGCTGCGGGGGCTGCGGCGGCCGCGTCCAGCCCCACACCCGCGGGACAAGGGCTGGAAGGGCCCCCGGATCCTTCCCGATCCGTGCCCGGGGCAGGCAGCAGCCATGACCCAGGGGAAGGTACGAGCGAGGCCGGGCCGGGCAGGGCGAGCCCGTCCCTGTTGCATAACGGCGCGTTCGGAGGGCAAAGGGCGGCGCAGGGAAGGGGTTTGGGAGCACGAAGGGATTTAGGAACAGAGCGATGGGTGCAAGGGGAGCGGGGTACCCGTGCATGGAACCTGCCATGGGGGCAGAAGGGGCTGGGGGCTGGAAGGGGCTGGGGGGATGGTTTTGGGGCTGGGGGCTGTTTTAGGGATAATTTTGGTATTGGAGGCTGGTTTGAGGTTGGTTTGGGGATCGGGCTGGTTTAGGGGTGATGGATGCACAGCTCAAACCCCATTGGACCGGAGCTGTGGCCGTTTTACCCCCCTGTGCCCCCATATCCCGGGTTTCGGGGGGCTCCGTGAGCTGTTCGTGCTGTCCCACCCCTGTCCCCACCTGGCAGCACCTCCTGCCCGGCCCGGGGGCTCGGGGTTTTGGGGGTTTTGGGATTTTGGGGCTCTCCAATGCTCTCAGACCGAGGAGGGGGGGTTGTGGATCCTCTGCCAGCTCATGCACCATCGCCATGGCAACGCTCTGGATGCAGCTCCATCCCTCTGGATCTCCCTGGATATCGGGGGGGTGGGGAGGGGGCTCGCAGGATCTCGGCCCCCTAAACCCAAGGGACAGAGAAGGACAGGGAAGAACAGTCCCTGGGGGCTGGCAGGGGAGGTGGCACTCCCGATCTGCCCGTGGGACGCATCCCAGCCCGGCCCTGCTGTGTTTTCAGGGCCCGTGGCCCCTTCAGCTGGAGCCCTCCTCACTCTGCCCTGTTCAAGCCCCCCTGTTTTGGGGTTCATTGCCTCTGCAGCCCCCCCGAGCTGTGGGGACACCACTCCCGGGGCTGAGCTGGCTCCCCCGCGGGCAGCAGAGTTATCCTGGAACTTTATCCACCCCAGCCCAGCTGGGAGGTTAAAGGGATCGTGTTCCCAAGGAGAGGAGAGCGCTCAGGTGGCCCCAGGCTGGCTCCTTGCTGCAGTCCCGGCTCCTTGGAATGCTGGGAAGCAGCAGAGCTGAGCCTCCTCACAGGCACAGGGGAGAAAATTCTGGAGGGCCAAACCAGAGCATTCCTGGGAGCAGCTGACCCAAAATGGGGTAAATGGGAATGAAGAGGTCAGGGATTTTCTGCCCAGGAGCTGAAAGCTCTTTTTAAGGAGCAATGTAGGAAGTTTGATGAGAAGCAGAGAATTCCTTGGATGTTTTTGGTGTCACGTTGAGCCCGAGACACCGCGGGGGATCCGGGTCTCCCCTCAGACCTGCCTGCCTGGAACTTCTCATCCCAACGAGCACCTCCGGGGCTTTCCCATCTCCCCTCAGCCATGGATGCCCTTCCCGGGCTGCAGGGATGGGCCCATGCCCAGCCCCCAGAAACGGCAGGGGGCTCCCAGTTCCCGTGGCTCCCAGTTCCCGTGGCTCCCAGTTCCCATTGCTCCCAGTTCCTGTAGCTCCCAGTTCCCGTGGATCCCAGTTCCTTTGGCTCCCAGTTCCTTTGGCTCCCAGTTCCCGTGGCTCCCAGTTCCTTTGGCTCCCAGTTCCCATTGCTCCCAGTTCCCCTTGCTCCCAGTTCCACTTGCTCCCAGTTCCTGTGGCTCCCAGTTCCCGTGGCTCCCAGTTCCTGTGGCTCCCAGTTCCTTTGGCTCCCAGTTCCCGTGGCTCCCAGTTCCCGTGGCTCCCAGTTCCTTTGGCTCCCAGTTCCTTTGGCTCCCAGTTCCCATTGCTCCCAGTTCCTGTGGCTCCCAGTTCCTGTGGCTCCCAGTTCCTTTGGCTCCCAGTTCCTGTGGCTCCCAGTTCCTTTGGCTCCCAGTTCCTTTGGCTCTCGGTTCCCGTGGCTCCCAGTTCCTTTGGCTCCCAGTTCCTTTGGCTCCCAGTTCCCGTGGCTCCCAGTTCCTTTGGCTCCCAGTTCCTTTGGCTCCCAGTTCCCGTGGCTCCCAGTTCCTGTGGCTCCCAGTTCCCATTGCTCCCAGTTCCCGTGGCTCCCAGTTCCTGTGGCTCCCAGTTCCTGTGGCTCCCAGTTCCCATTGCTCCCAGTTCCCGTGGCTCCCAGTTCCCGTGGCTCCCAGTTCCCGAGGCTCCCAGTTCCCATTGCTCCCAGTTCCCGTGGCTCCCAGTTCCCGTGGTTCCCAGTTCCCGTGGTTCCCAGTTCCCGTGGCTCCCAGTTCCCGTGGTTCCCAGTTCCTGTGGCTCCCAGTTCCCATTGCTCCCAGTTCCTGTGGCTCCCAGTTCCCGTTGCTCCCAGTTCCCGAGGCTCCCAGTTCCTGTGGCTCCCAGTTCCCGTGGCTCCCAGTTCCCGTGGCTCCCAGTTCCTGATACCTTTTCCAGAACCCTTCCGTGCCAGCTTCTCCTCCAGGGCAGTTTCTGGGATGCTTTTACTCATCTCTGTCTCTCTGTGCCCCTCTCTGTGCAGCTCTCTGTGAACAGCAAACCCCCCAGCTCTGAGGGGCAGGGGGACAAGAAGGACAATGGCACAGCCCCCCCGGCTCCCCCGTCCTACGAGGAGGCCACAGCGGGAGCAGGGATGAAAGCCGCGGCTTTTCCTGCCCCGCCCGCGGCCCCGCTCCACCCCAGCTGGGCTTACGTGGATCCCAGTAAGTTCTTCTGTGGCTGGGGTGGGCCCTGGGAGAGGGGCAGAGGTCCCCCAGGATGGAGGGGAGAGGAGAGGGGGAGCAGGGATGAGAAGGGAACCAGGATAAGAGGGGGAGAAGGGATGAGAGGAGGAGCCGGGAGAAGGGGGGGAGCAGGGATAAGATGGGGACCAGGATAAGAGGAGGACCAGGAATGAGAGGGGGACCAGGGATGTGCTGCCCAGTTTGGCCCAGGGCAGAGCTGCAGCTGTGAGCTGTGAGCCTCTGTCTGCACAGGAGAGTCTCTATCAATGTCTAAAAGTCTCCATCTACACATAAAACTCTCCACCTGCAGATAAAAGTCTGTATCTGTGAATAAAAGCCATTCCAGCCATCCCAGAGGCCTCACGAGGGAGTAAACACCTTCCCAGTCCCGTGGTGGGAGAACTCCCCATTCCCAGCTCTCTGTCCTGGAAGATCCCAGCTCCTGGGGCTGGAGGGAAAGTCCTGGATCAGCTGCAGGGATCCCCCCACCCCCTCCTGCAGCTCCTGCTCAGCCCCAGCTCTCAGAGCAGCTGAGGTGGCACAATTGGTGTCACAAGTGGTGTCACAGCCCCGAGTGTGGCTGTTGGCAGCTGCTGGCAGAGCCAGAGAGGCTGGGACACGGCTGGAGCCAAAGGCTGGCTTGTTCCAGCATCCTCGTGGCCATTCCTGGGCAAGCCAGCAGATTTTCCAACACCAGAAGCTCCCTGGAGCTGCTGCTGGGCTGTAGCAAAGGGCAGAGCCCTGGCTGTGCCCAGGGAATGGCTGCAGGCTTGGAAATGGGGCTGGAGCAGGATGGGGTGGCTGGGAAGTGACCCTGGGGGTGGCTAAGTGCTCACTCAGCACAGCTCCAGCCAGAGAAAATGCTGGGATTATGGGATTTAGGGACTCCTGAGCTCTTGCCCTTCCATCCTTTGCTGCCTGTTGTGTCCAGCTGCAGGGATGGGAAGCTTGGGGAAGGAGAGAAAACCTCCCCTGCTGTGTCTGTGCCAGCACATCCTGATGGTTTCTCAGCCTTTCCCCTGAGGAACAGGATAAATCCCCCCAGGTGCCTCTGGGCATCATCTGGATTTT